>JALJEE010001114.1:0-55434 GCA_023231475.1 Seison nebaliae | reverse complement strand
TGTTTGTCCGTTTCAAAGTAGATGAGTATGTACCGGATGCTCTCCTCTCTCACATTCCACTTGGCCGTGGGCTCATTCGTAATAATAATTTTTCCGGTCTCACCAACTTTTTTGCGAATTTAGTTTCTATTTCTTAATTACTCAAAATTGGGATTTTATTCTTAATAAATAATAATATAGAGAATTTTATAAAATCAAACTAATAAAACTAGAATAATCCAGAGAAGATCATTATAGAGCGGCCATATAATTATATGGCCTGTTTGGAGTAAAGGTGTTAACACCTTTGTTCTTACTTTTGGAGTAAAGTGTCAACTAATACCCTGTCATATCATATACATACATAAAATGAGTCCTTAACATTGTCATTAGAGTAAAATTTGGAAGTAAAACTTGTGAATTATTCTCTAACATATAAAATATGAGTATTTCTGATGATATTGATACTATATTATTCTATTTTGATATCATTTATGAGTTGGGAGATATAAAGAACGATTATCGTAATTGTTTACGTGACTCTCACACACACACACACACACACCCGATAAGACTGACTCATCAATTTAAATTAACTGACACAAGTTCTAAGAGGGAAACAGTTAAAAATATGACAATTTGTTTAATTGAAAAAAAGAAAATTATTCAGAATTTTGAAAAGATGCCAAATTACTCTGAAAAAAAAAAGAATGTGTGCTAAAAATTAGAATTATCCATATTAATGAATTTAATTTAAAATTGAAATAAATTTTAATGAAATCATTTTAGAGATGTAATTTGGAGGAGTTAACTGGTAAAACTAAATATGATTAATCAGAAGAGGTTGAGAAATAGACTGAAAGAAAAAAGATATGTCGACAATATAAGAAATAGAAGACAGACAACTATCAGTGAATGAAAAGCATATCAATAGTTGGACAAGATGAAAATGATAAGCCAAAAATTTCTGAGAAGAAAATTGAATTTTTTGAATTATTTCTCGGTTGGTTGCCATGTTGAATTTGAGGTAGAAATTTACTTCTTTGTAGTCTATTATCTCTCTATAACATTTATCATATTCCTTTTTTCAGCGTCGGATTTTTCCTCTGTATTTATCAAAATTCCTTGACGATGAAAGAAGAAGATGTAGATGTAACTGAACAATTCGCTTACGATCCGTTATCAGATGACGATAATTCGGATGATGAATTCTCCTCCACTAACGACATGATGGGTGAGAGTATGCTCCTCCAATCGAGTACATTGGAAGAAGCGGAAGATTCGGAGATTTTTGAAATGATGGATTTGGAGAAAGATGAAGAGAACTCACTCTACAAAATGATAAAAATAGAGAATGGAAATAATGGAGATAATATGGAAGATGATGATGAAGATGAAGAGAAACAAAAAGAGGAAGAAGAAGAAGAAGAAGAGGAAGAAGTGAAGAAAAAATTAGATATAGATTTGGAACCGATTGGAGAGATTAATGTGGATTTTCGTGTTTATTCCACTACTCGAGCTGAACAAAAAATCGAATATTGTGGTTATGGATATATTTTGAAACATCGTCGAAAAAATGGTTTGAGATTATATGAATGTATGAAGAAAGGTAAGAAACCGAAAGTAACACCATCAGATGATTCGAAAGATGATTTAAATAAAGAAGTGAAATTGTCGAATGATAATGAAGAAGGTGAAGGAGAATTGAAATTTGAAACGAAAAATATTCGATGTTCAGCTAAACTTCTCTTATCAGCTGATGGTAAATATTTGTTGAAAGCTGTCGGTCGTCATAATCATAAAGAAACGAATGAAGAAGAATATTTTCAAATGTGCAACAAATATACGGAAGGAATTCATTGGATTCGAACGCCTCGTGAACGAGAAAAATTATTGATAAATGGATATCGATTTGTGAAGAATTGTGCTCGAACTGATGGAGCCACTTGGTACGAATGTGAAAATCGACGACGAGTATTCGGTAAATCATTAGAACATTGTCGAGCTAAAGTTCTAGTATCGGCAGATCGAGGAACATTATTAAAAATGGTCAATGATCATTGTCATGAACGAACTGATCGAGGACTTCCATGTGAATCAGGAAAAGCTACGACAATCGTTTACAAAGATTTCCCTACGAAAGTCGAACATTTACAATCATTAAAAAATGGAATAAAATGTGTGATTGATGATCATACATATGTGAAACGAAAAGAACGTCGTGATGGAACTTTCTGGTATTGTTGTGAACAAAGAGTTCTCGGAGCAAAAAGTAAAATAAATTTATGTCCAGTTGTTATTGTAGTATCAGCTGATTTGAATAAATTACTTTATATTTCTGGAAAACATTGTCATCGTCCAATGATTGAAAGACAACATAAAATGCAATTCCATCTCAAATTAAAAGAAGCGAGTATGAAAGATATGAATAAACGTCCATCTGATTTACTCGATGAATTATTAGCAGATTTCGATGAAAGATATAAAGGATTCCTTCCTCATCGACATAGTTTAACACGAGAAATTCGTCGTTTCCGTCAAAAACGGATGTTGGAACTCGATCCCTCATATCAAGACGTTCTCGAGAAGAAATCAGAAGAAAGAAAAAGAAAAATTCAAGAGAATTCAGAAAAAGATTCGAAAAAAAGAAAATCGAAAAAAAAAGTAACACAAATTAAAAGATCGAAATCGATTGCATCAAATGTGAAAACTGATGGAAAATCGACGAATAAAACCATTGGACAGCCAATGACGAATACGATAATTTCGAATGAAATTGACGATGAATATTCGAATCAGTCAAATCTTTTTAATCGAGACACACAATCTCTAATATCGACGTCAAATATGAAATCATCATCATCATCAGGCGAATATGATAATTTATCGCCTTCAACAAAAAAATTAACAGGAACGAGAAAAATCGATAGTGTTTTATCAAATGTCAATCACAATTATGGAATTAACGATCCAATGTCAACAGATACAAATAAATTGATATATCTTCAAAAACAACAACAACAACAACAGCAGCAACAACAACAACAACGTTCTCTTAGAAATATGCATTTTTTTCCTTTAGATCCTCATGATAATGATGGAAATGGAAATGGAAATAATAGTAATTATCAAATGACAACAACAACATCAGATTTGAATCAAAAACAACAATTACTCAATCAGTTTATGAATGAGACGAGAAATATGACACAGTCAACGTCGAATATGGTGATTCCTTATCAACAAATGGAATCGTCGTCAACATCGTCAACTTCACTCGGTCCAAATCATCTGATGATCTCATCCTCCAATTTCCCAGCACCAATGAACGAATATTCGAAGAATTATCGATAAATTTCTTTTTTCTTTTCGTTTCTTATAATTCTCTCGCAACAGAAAGAAAAACTCTTTTTAGAAACTTTCATTCTCCTTCACATTTTCTTCTTTTATTGTTCGTATATTTTTCTTCAAATAAACTTCTCCTATTCTTCCCAATTCGTCATTCGGAAATTTCCGTTATATTTCGTAATTATTCTTCCATCTTCCATCATTTCGAGCACTTTGCCAGCAGACAAAGGAAAGGAAATTGAAGGAACGTTACTTTTATTTCATTAATTATGCAATTCAACGACACCTACTTACTTAACTTTTGTTGCAAATGAGAAAGTAATTCTCACTAATACTACTACTATTACCCCTTCATACCATCTATTTTTCCATTTTCATTTATTTGACTATTGGAGAAAGTGTTCGTTCTCTCAAGAAAAATTTACTACCAAATTTCACCTCCATTAAAATTAGGATGACTGATGCACGAAAAAAACGTTATACTCAAACAAAGAGTTATAGTATTGAAGTTTAATTATCATTCTCATCAATTATCATTGTCATTGATATGTAGCACAATTATCGTGGAAGACGTCGAAGTATAATCGAAGATGCGAAATTCGATACTTTTGCCCACAAACAAAATGAAGTTTGAAGAATTTTTTAAATTTTAAAATATAATAAATTAATAAATAAAAAATATATAAACACTTCTAATTTCAGATACTTCCAACACAAGAAGAAGAGACTATTGATAAAAAATATTCATTCATCATCACCATCGAGAACGGATTATCAGATATCTCACAAATCATCTCTTCCATCGTTGATAGTTTAAGTGAGTTTGGAAATGTCTCTTTACAAGCAGTCGAAACTCGAAAAATGGATATTGTTCAGAAGAATTACGAGATGTATCTCCGATTCAATATCGAATTAGAGAAGTCAATGAATCTCCAACAATTTATTCTGGAGAAGGAAACCGTTTTCCGAGATAAGAAATTGAGTACTCTCATTTCTTCACATCCCAAATCATTGAAACAGATTCGCATCTTGAAAGATGATACTACTGACTTGAAATTGGAACGATATGACAGTGAAGGACGAACAGTTGGTGTAACAGTTCCAGGTGGTATTTGGATTCCATTATGGATTGGTGATTTGGATCATTGTAATCATTTAATAACTCATTATGATCCTGATATGGATTCACATCATCCAGTTACAATTTCTTTGACTAATTTAAATTTTTCATATTCTTTAGGGATTCAACGATACTTCTTATCGTGAACGACGTGATCATATCGCTATGCTCGCTTACAAATATCGACAGTTTCTTTTTAATTTTTTGAAATTTCTTTAGAAAAAAATTAATTTTTAAAACTATAAAATTTTTTGAAAAATTTTTTCTTTTTTTAAATATTTTCTAGTGGAGAAACAATACCAGAAATCGAGTATACTGATCAGGAGAAGAAAACTTGGAAAATCATTTATATGGAATTGAAGAAATTGATGAAGACACATGCATGTGAGCAACATGTGAAATATTTCGAATTATTAGAAAAAGAAGCAGGTTATTCTCCTGACAAAGTTCCACAATTACAAAAAGTATCTGAGTTTCTTCACAGTTAATTTCTTCTTTATAAATTCTAAATAATCATAATGTATCATAATAATTTTTCAAATTTAGGACATTCTGGTTTTCGATTAAGACCTGTCGCTGGTCTATTAACAGCGAGAGATTTTCTCGCTTCTCTCGCCTTTCGTGTTTTTCAATGCACTCAATATATTCGTCATGGTTCAGCTCCGTTACATTCGCCTGAGCCGTTATCTTTTCTCTTTCTATTTCCTTAACAACTTTAAATTTTCAGAGATTGTTGTCATGAATTGTTGGGACATGTTCCATTATTAGCTGATATGGAATTCGCTCGATTCTCTCAAGAAATCGGATTGGCATCACTTGGTGCTTCCGATGAAGATATCGAGAAAATAGCGACAGTTCAAAATTTCTTTCAATTTTTTAAAATTTCTTTTTTCAATTTTAAAAAATTTTTTTTTTCAATTTTTTAAAATTTCTTTTTTCAATTTTTTAAAATTTCTTTTTTCAATTTTTTAAAATTTCTTTTTTCAATTTTTTAAAATTTCTTTTTTCAATTTTTTAAAATTTCTTTTTTCAAGTTATATTGGTTTACTGTCGAATTTGGTTTATGTCGAGAGAATAATGAGATACGAGCTTATGGTGCTGGTCTCTTGTCGTCTTTTGGTGAGTTGGAGCATAGTCTGTCATCAATTCCTGAAGTGAAGGAATTCGAACCTGGAGAAACAGCAATACAACAATATCAAGATTCGGAATATCAATCGATTTATTTCATAGCGGAAAATTTCAAAGATGCGACAAATCGTTTTAAAGATTATGTGAAGAAGAACATCCGTCGTCCATTCCATGTACGTTATGATGCTTATCGTCAAGCATTGCAATTGATCGATGAGAAGGAATTATTGTTGAAAAATATCAGTACATCGATCCAAAATGAATTGGAGACATTGAACGAAATGTTTTCAAAATAGACACGAAAAATTAATTTTAATTAGTCTTTTCTTTTAGAATTGTTGTCAGTTCTCCTAAAATAAACTTTCTTCTCAACTCAAAATAATTTATTTAACGGAATGTAAAAAATGGAATGAGATAAATTTTAAATTTTCGTCATTGTCAGAACTATATCTTCCTCACCGTCTGATGATAATAAACGATCTCGAACTGCTTCATCTGCGGCACTTCCATCGATAGGAATTGCATGATAATTTTCACGTATAGGTACACAACATGCAGTAATGGAAATGACTGATGAGATTGATAGACTTACGACGATGATGGCTAATAAAACCAAATTTCCAAATTTTAGATAAATCGGTTGTAAAATTTGAGATATTTTCTCGTTCGATCCCAATCGATTAAATTGATTAGGTAATTGGAGAATTTTAAGAAAGAGAAGATGTGAATCATAATGAGACCATGGTCCAGGAACGAGAAAATCATTTTTTCGAATATCTGGTCCATTCGCAAACAAGATCGTTCTCATTTGAGGTACATCATCAACTAGATAACCATGTAATCCATGTGAATCTGTTTCATTTTCTTTCAATTTCAAATATTTCCCATTTTTCCCTACAATCAATAATGGAGCAATTCGTTCGTTATTGGAATAATGGAATTTTTTTGGAAAATTCTCCCGTAAATAGATTTCAGTTTTTTCTTGTAATTTTTCAATTTTTTTCAATTCCTCATATAATTCTTCGATGGAGTGAATTGCTACGTCTTTCGGCCACACACCTACCAAAACTCCTGTTCCAGCAATGACGAATTCTTCTTCATCTATATATTCAGATAAAATGATGTAATCATCAACAGCCTGCATTCCATGATCAGAAAGAATAATAATGTTTAAATTCAATTTTGATTTTTTATTAAATTCCATCATATCTCCAATCAGAATATCCATTTTCTCCAACGATGATTTTATGTGAATTTCTGAAAAATTATTTCCGTATGGATGTTCATTGAAATCGGGGAATATCGTATAAAACATGGCTAAGTTAACTGGATCATGATGTGAAGCGAACCAAGAGAGAACAGTCGTCAACTGTGATCGCCATTGATCGAATGTCCAACTGCTGTATTCATGTTGATATTTGAAAAAATGTGAAGGTAAAATAGTTTTATTATTGGATGAAGGAAATTCTACTTCTCCTCCAGGAAATGAGAACATACCAGAATGACGATTACTATTCTTTTTCTCATTCGAATACCATAATGGTTCGAATTTGGTGGAATAACCAAAATAGAATTTTGATGATTTCTTCATCAATTGTTTGGTGGACGGATCATAAATATTATTATTAACAACGCCATGTTGAGTTGGAGGCACACCGGTTTGTATAGTATGGAAATTGACTAATGTGGATGATGGAAAAGATGGATTCACATATTTCACATGAGCACCCGTTTGACGGAATTTTAATAAATTAGGCATTATTTTCCATAAATGGTCATCTTCTGTCCAGAATGATGGAAATCCATCCATCGCAAATATTAATAGTTTTGGTTCGATGGATGGATTGTGTGTGGTAATGAATGGGAAGAATAAAAAAAATAAAAAAATAATTTTTGAATGAAACAACATTTCTTCTTACGTAGCACTTCGTGTGAAAGCAAAGTGAATGTTCAAAGAATAAAACTTATAAAACTCGTTTGAACTACTCGTCTCTTAGAGGGGAGTAGGCCAAAGAAGACAGTTGTGTGGATAGGAGAAATACATGATTATACGCAACAATGAACTGCAGCTAGAGGTAAGTGTAGAAAATAAAAACGGAATATTAAAATATTTCAAGCTTAAAATTTGAACTTTCGAAACAGTAAAAAAATACTCGTGACGAAAAAGTAAAAAATCTAATATTACAGTTCACACTTTCTAATATTTGTCTTCTTGAACGAGGAATGTTTAATCACTTAGGACGACTTATTTCTAACAACTCATACTAACTTGGCGCAGAAGACTCCGCGGTCAGGAAGACGGATCTTCCGTGTGGAGCATTTCCATTGCACTGGGGTCTTGTAAAGCATGCAAGTTCCACTTTGGAACCTTGGGCGCTGAATTTGTTCGTGTATAGGGTTTGCGTTCGCGCTTACCCTTGTTAAATAATAATTAAACTTTTCTTCTAAAATTTCGAAAACTTTTTAAAAATTTTGTTCACAAACAATTATTGTCTTATTCCGAAAAAAAGTTTTCCTTCTTTTTCGAAAAAGAAATAATTTTTCATTCATTTTCTAACTATAAATATTATAATTAATGCTTCATAATTAGTTTGTTATTAAACTAATCCGATTATTAATATATTAGATTGATTACTTTATTGAAACAACCACATAATTTACATAGACAATTATAAATAATAAATTAACAGGCAAATAAAATAAGTAGAAAATGTTCATGAGATTACCAACAAATTGGGATTTTAACAAAAATTTTAAAACAACAAAAATTTGTGTACCAACTTCATATTGAACATTGGAACTAAATTCAAAAGTAAATTTTATACAATATATTTTAAGAATTACCAACTTTCTTTATATGTTATACATTTTTATGCATTATACCAACTTTTATTTTCAGTTAAAATCAACTTTCTTTGTTTCAGGTTAACTAACTTTTTATAAAATTCCTTATTTGAAGTTGGAATTCAATAACTTGTTTTTATTTCATGAAATATTGTGAACAATGACTAACTTTCATTCACTAACTTTTATTTTATGTTCAATTTAACAAATTTGTTCACAGGAATTTTAAGCGACTAACTTAATAAAATGCGGGTGATAAAACAAAAATTTAAAAGACGATAATTTCATTTTCAATGTTCGACAACTTTGTGAGTTTAGGACTAACTTTATTTTGTGGACTAACAGAATTTAGACTAACTTTTATTTGAATAATTTATTTTTATGGAAAATTAGTTAAAATGTTCGATGGATAAAATGAAGAATTAGACTCTAAGGAAACTTTTTTAAACTTTCTTATAAAATTTTCTCTTGAATTTATTGATTAGGTAGACGATTTTTCAAATAATCCAAAATTG
The DNA here is from genome assembly GCA_023231475.1 of Seison nebaliae. Taxonomy (NCBI): domain Eukaryota; kingdom Metazoa; phylum Rotifera; class Pararotatoria; order Seisonacea; family Seisonidae; genus Seison; species Seison nebaliae. The sequence continues at coordinate 46,500 of JALJEE010001114.1, read as the reverse complement.
CTGTCGTACCTTTGGCTAGGATAGCGGGACGGATCATTTTACACGGATTGCCTCCGATCTTAAATTGACGTAATGTTGAACAAAGACCAAATTCATTAGGAATACTTTTTATGTTATTATTACTCAAATCGAGAAAAGTCAAATGTGGTAATGGAGATGGTGTTGGTTGGAAGATGGACGATATATCCTCTATTTGATTATTGTTCAATTGCAATTGCTCAAGATGATGATTCGTATCTCTCATCATCGTGATGAGTACTTGAGGAATGATTTCGATATTATTCTGCTCCAAATTGATATATCGAATTCGTTTGAGATTCAGGAAATTCCTGTGGAGGGAATGTATAACATTTCGACTTAAATTAATTCGAATTAATGAATGGAAATGAAAGAGAAGACAATCATCGTCGTCAATTGTTTGTCCTAAATAGTTAGTGGACAAATCGAATTCTTTAACTGTTTTCTTTAAATTTTCCAAAATCTCCGGAATGTTGTTCAATCGATTGCCACTTAAATTAACTTGTTCAATAAATTGATCATTATTACCGATAATATCTTTTAATTTGTCTTCACTCAAAATTATTTGCATTTCCTTCGATAAATCTAAAGTTTTCGTTTGACGAACATTCGACATCATTTCTCTTTTCGTCAGAGTTTCCGAATATTTCTTATCTTCTCTTTCATTCAGTTTATTATAAATATTTTGATGATTCGTCACATTCAACGCCTGAAGTCTTTCCATTATTTCCGTTTTCTTTTCATCAGTTATTGCATTCTTCATATAATCCAATAAATTCTTTAAAAAAAAAAATAAATTTTTTAAAATAATTTTCAAATTTCAAAAAAATTAAAAAAAACTTCTGCCGATTTACTCCATTGACCTGTTCGAATTGGATTATTGTCCAATCGGAAAGATTTCAAATTTTTCAATAATAAAAATTCGAAAGGTAAAGAGCGAAAATCATTATCAGCGAGAAAGATACGTTCAACTGACGGCCATTCGAGAATTCGTTCGAAATGAATCGATTTGATGATATTCGACCGCAAATCCAAAACTTTCAACGATGGAATTGGATGGAATGATCCTGAGATTGAAGGTCCAATTTGAGTGATACGATTGGAAGTTAAATTCAATTCCATCAATTTATCCGGTAATCGTTTAGGAAATTTAGTTAGTCGATTATAACTCAAATTAACTTCCTGTAATTCGAGCAATTCGCTCCAATCGTCACAAATATCCGTTAAATGATTATGAGATAAATTGAGAATTTTCAAATTTTTAAATTCCATAAACGTCCATCGAACTAATCGATTTTCACTGAAATTTATTGAAGAAATTACTTGAGCACAATTATCGAAACAATTATTTCCAATCGATTCCAATCGATTATTGGAGAGATCGATATTCATCAAATTTCCATAAAATTTCGTCTGTAATTCTTTCGTTAACTTATTCGTGGTCATAGTGAGAGATAGAAGAGAATGTGGAAATTTCACTTCATCTATTGACTCTACTTCATTGTGTGATAATATTAATCTTTTTAAATTTATGGGTAAATGGTTGACGATGGTGATGGAATTAGATAAAAGAATTAATTCATCTATCGATGGCATTTTTTCGAGAACTTCCGGTATTTCTCCAAATTTATTTCCTGAAAGATTGACTCGTTTCAAATCGTCTTCTGGACACCAATTCGTATGTTCGACGTCCATATCATAACTATTGAAATTGGGACGTTTTGGCTGATATTGATTGGGAAATATTTTCTCTAATAATTCCATCGGCAGTTCCTTACATTCTGCGTCTGTAATTTTCAAACAACCACTCTCTTGAGTTTGTTTAAGAACGAGATCATAATATTTCTCTGATCTAAACGCCATCATTGGATGATGTTTATAAAAGAAATTTCTATAGAAAGAAAATAATAAATAAAATTTTATCACCACCAACAAATAATATTAATGTAAAAAAAATGAATTCATTCAAATTGTTTAATTTAGCTTAATTTCCATATTTCTGGAATTCCCATTCACTATTGTCGAGAGGACAGACGTTCCTCGTTTTTAACCATCTGGAAATACAATGGAGATGGAATGCATGATTGCAGATACCCCATGCCACTTTACAATCATCAGTTGTCATCGTTTCCTGATTCGCTTGACATTCAATGCACAAATCCATTATATGATTACGACAAATGGCACAATTGTCTACTTGAATATCCCATGCCCATAAAGCCACACAATTCCATTTCTTTATTTCGAATCGGAGATTTTCATCCTTTTTCGTCGCTTCCAAACTCATGATCCGTGATGTAAAGAATCAAAAAAATAAAAGTAAAACACTTTCGTCTAATTAAAGGGAAATAGAGATTTTTGTCTTGACTAATAATGATGAATATAATAATTTCTTTTCAAAACTTTTTTCTCTTCAATAACTCTCTAAATTTGTAGAAATGGAAAATTTCCATTTTTTCTAAAAATTTAGTTTAGACCCCTATTAATTTTCAATTAATTTATTTAATTCAATTATTTTACATTTAATCCCATCATTATAATTTCAATCATTCCAATTGAATATAATCATTACTATTACTCCTTACATAAAAACTGTATGGTTATTTCTCGAACATTGAATCATTTATTCGTAATACAATAAAAACTATTATCAGAATATCCCATCATAAACTTATAACTTATGAACAATAAAAACTTTGAAACTATAAAAAACAATCTTCTCTTCTAAAAGTTCAATTTATGCTTATTTCTAATACAATATTTTTTCACATGAAATTTACCACAGGTCTTTGACAACTGTTATTTGACAAAATGAAAAAATTTTAATTTTGGAAAATAAACAGATAGAGTCGGATATGTTTTTGAGATACATGTATTTTTAATTTAATTTTTTAAGAATTTTTTTTTCGTATAAATAAAATGTTGATATTTTTGAAAAAAAATATTTTCTTCCGACAACGCATATAATTGAAAAGGGAAACTAATTAAAAATCACTTGTGTAATCATATAATAGGAATCGTTAAAAGTAACCAAAGAACGTATTACATCGAGTGTGTTAAACTTTTTAATAAAATTTCTTATTTTTTTAGAAAAGCTTCATATTTCGTTCTTATCTAATAGTAATGTCCTTAAAATTAATTTAAAACGAATAATTAGATGGAAAATATTCCTTCGTAACCATGGCAACAAACATATTTCATTAATCTTGTCTGGTAATTTTTCGATATATATTGATACAATCATAAATGATTGATATGAATATTGACAAGAGAATATTATGAAAAGTATTTGAGCAATTAACAGGATCTGTCTATTCAAATTAGAATCGTTAATTCGAATGTAGAATTAGAATTAAATTTAATTTTTCATATTTCTTCTCCTTATGAATATTTTTTGTAGTTTACTCCTAACCGCTTAACAGATAACCGAATTGATTATATGAGAAAATGCGTTTTAAAACGCGTATCAATACCAATGCTGTTCATCAACACCGAGATATCACTACTTGTGTCAGTTGGGCTACAAGTGATGAGTGTTACTCAATAAGTGATGATCATTTACTTCTCAAATGGAATACAACAAATTGTGATGTTCAGAGAGTGAATGAATTCGATAAATCGATTATGCCACTCAGTATGCACTGGTTCCCTCGAATATCCGGTAGTCATAAGAAGAGTGCTAACGAATTCTTCACATTCTCCGCTAGTGATGGTTAATTGAATTGATGTCAACTACTTTTTCTCACCATATTGTTTTTTAGGAAAAATTTATTTTTCTAGTAAATTAGGTAAAATTGATAAGACTATTGACGCTCATCGTGGTTCAGCCATCTGTGTCCGTTGGAGTTATGACGGAACGATGTTAGCATCTTGTGGTGAAGACGGACAATTGAAAGTTTGGTCTCGAAGTGGAATGCTTCGGTCAACTTTAGCACAAACATCAAATGTCATTTATTCGCTGAGTTGGGCAGTGGACAATGCGAGCATAGTTTATGCACAAGGTAAAGAATTGACAGTGAAACCTTTATCGCCTAACGGGAAAGCGAACAAAGTTCCTAAAGAATTTCATTATATAATTCTTCATTTTGTAGTGGAAAGCTCATGAAGGAATTATCCTTCAAGTTGATTGGAATCCTGTTAATGGTCTTATAGTGTCGGGTGGAGAGGATTGTATTTATAAAGTTCTTTTTTCTTTTAATTTATTTTGTTAGTATTCCATTGTAGATCTGGGATGCTTTCGGTCAATCGTTGTATGTGAGTAAAGAAGATAATTATCCGATAACTACCGTTTCTTGGAGTCCTGACGGAAATTTATTTGCGGTCGGAACATTTAATACTTTGAGATTATGTGATAAAATTGGAGTTATTAATTATTTTCAAAATTTGAAAACTTTAATAAAATTTAGTGGTCATATTCGTTAGAGAAACCGAACATTGGAAGTATCTATGCCATTCAATGGTCATACAATTCGACGGAAGTTGTCGTCGCTTCAGGATTAGGAGTTGTTATGTTTGGAACAATAGTCGATCGGTTTCTTTTTTTTAATTATTTCTTCTAATTCATATGTTGTCAGACGTTTGGAATGGAAAGAATATGAAGTTAATATGAAAGATGAGAAACATATTCAAGTCGTCAACATTGATAATGATGCGATTGAGAAATTGGATTTTAAAGAATATATCATCAAAATTTCCCTCTCTTATGATCACTTAATTGTCATCACACGTATCCAATGTCATATCTATTCGTTTAATTTTAAATTGATTTTTAAAAAAAGTTTAAGAATAACTTTTTCCAGATTGAAAGCATTGAACACACCAATCATCTTTCCTCTAAAAGATAATGTTGTTCATCTTATACTTCAAACTCACAAGTTCGTTTTCTTATCAAACTTAAACGAATATCTTTCAATGACAGATATTTCCTTATGGCAATGGGTTCCCTTGTCTATCTCTATTCGTACGACGGTAAAACGGTATCGACACCAAAATTCAAAAATATTCGAACTGATGTTATGAATGATTCAACCGTTTCACTCTCAGATGATACGATAGCTATTCGTGATTCAAAAAATTTGAAACGTTTCAATTCTTCTTTAACTAAAATTTATATTTCTCCTTTTTTAGATATCTTCTTTTATGAGGCAACTGGACAAGATATCAGTGAAGGAAAACCGTTGAAACATGATGTTTAATATTTTTATATTTTAATTCACAATTTAAAATTAATTTAATTATAGTTGGAAGTCATTCAAATTGCTTTGAGTCAAAGTGGTATAGCGAAAGAAAGACAATTGGCATTCATCGACAAGAATAATGATTTATTTCTAGCGAATGTTCGAAGTTCTACATTGACACGAGAACTCATGAAAATTGGAACGAATTTGAAGAGTATCGCTTGGAACGATCGGAATTGTTGTTTATGTGGAATTACCGATACTAAATTAGATGTATGGGTTTATCCAAATTGTATGTATTATGATAAGAATCTTTTACAACGATCGATAATTCATCGAAATATGTTTCGTTCTTTTTTTGAAAATAATTTTAATTATTCTTTCAAAGTGAACATGGAAAAGATCCACAAATCAAATCATTCATTGGAACACAAGTGACATTGAGACGTCGTGATGGTGCCATCACACATATGGGTACAACACCTTATTTATTAATACTCCATCGTTTCATCGACAATAAGAAATGGGATGACGTTCTTCGACTTTGTCGATTTTGTGATGTTTTCTTTTTTATTATTTTTTTTTTCAAATAATTTTTTCAAAATTTTTAGATCGAACCACTTTGGACATATGTGGCCGCTGCGGCATTGAAACATAAACATTTGAATGCAGCCGAAGTGGCTTATGCGGCATTGGAAGAATTAGATAAAGTGCAATATATTCAATATATTAAAAATAAACCAGATGGCGATGCACAAAATGCAGAAATGTATTTGTTAGCTGGAAATGTTCAAGATGCTGAAACGATATTGACGAACAGTGGACGATTATATGAAGCGATTATGGTCAATATTTACATGTACGAATGGGAACGAGCGTTAGAGATTGCTGAGAAATCGAAAACTCCGGATGATATAGAGATTGTTGCCTTCTTCCGTCAACAATATATGGCAGTGAATCATCGTAAAGAAGATAATCCACGTTTCCAGAAATTGAATGAAGAAGTTAATTTTGAAATTAAAAATTTTAAAAATAATTCTTATAGTTCGATTTAGATCATGATGAGATAATGATGAAAATTAAAGATAAAGAATCACATCAACAAGAATCGTCGTCAAATGTTATGATGACGGATTTGAAACAAAGAAAATCTGCTCGACCGAGAACGGCGAAAAATACAGTAAAAAAAATCGATGGCCCAGAAGGTGATGAAGCTAAGAGAACGATGGGTATGTCGATGGATGACGAATCGGATTCACATGGACATTCATTATTGACCACAACACCTGCTTTCGAGAAAGGTGACGGACAAAAGACGGAAGTACCGGATATCTCTTTCGATCAATTGAATGATGTGAAAATGGAAAAACTTCCGGATAATTTCGGTACAAGTACGACACCACGAGAATTGAAAACGATTAACAATTTACCAACTGACAATTTTGATGACGCCGAATTATTTACAGATATCGAAGCATTTAATGAAGATGAATTAAAGAATGAAATGGAAGCGAATGATGCGATAAAAGAGAAGAGTAAAGATGATATTTTCGAGATGGCTGATGAATTGAATTTAGGAGATATTAAAGGAACGACGGAAGACGAACCGCCAAACGAACTAAAGAGTATTTCATCGATAATGAAGAAAGTTAGACGTTCAAAGAAAAAAGTGCGAGTTGATGGTGGTGGTGATCGTTTAAGATAAGACGATATTGTTCTCCATGTCAAATGAGAGTTGAAAGTTCATTCTAATAATTGGTGTTGAAAAAGAATTGCATTTGTGGAAAGAAATGGAATTATTTTTCATTAACTAATTATTTGATGTTGAGATTAACTGAATTTAATTTGTAATTGATCTGAGCAAATTTTTGACTATAAAGTAAACAAATTAATTTTTTTTATTTTAACAATTTTCTTTCTTTTTTTGAGAATGACTAGGTACGACTAATATAAGCTTATATAGTTCCACTAATGATAGGATTTATTCCCATAGGAAATTTTTGAAAAAATTTCATCATTTTATAAATCATCGTCAATTTTAGGAACCTATTCCCGATGAACAAGCGGATGCTGCTGTAGCATCTACATTAGAATTAGCCACTGTTACTACAGGAACAACTGACGTACAGAAAGATGACACGCCGACTGCACAACATATGGGAACTGATGCAATGCCATTCACAGAACAGGAACCAGAAACGAAGAAGAAAAAGAAGAAGAAGAAAAAGAAGAAGAAAAAGAAGAAACCGAAAACTAGAATAATTAGGAAAAATAAAACCACTAAAATCACCAGGAGACGAGTACCCAAATTAAAGGATAATGAAGGAGACATTAAGGATGGTGAAGAGAATAAGGTAAGTAAGAAATCGAAAAAGAAAGGAAAGAAAGGTAAGAAAGGAAAGAAGAAGAAGAAGAAGAAGAAGAAGGGCAAAAAAGATAAGAAGAAAGGAAGTAAGGGAGGGAAGAAGGGTAAGAAGAAAGGTAAAAAAGGTAGCAAAGCAGGAAAGAAGGGAAAGAAAAACAAAAAGAAGAAGAAGGGAAAGAAGGGGAAAAGTAGAAGTAAGACAAGTCCAAAAATAGCAGCAAAAATATTTTCGGCCGCTCAAATAGGTGGTAAGAGTTTACTAGTGCAAAAACAAAAAAACCAAAAAAGTACCGTTGACTTGAAAATGAAGAAGAGTTCAATTATTCCATTGACTAATCCGAAGAAGAAACATCTGTCAGAGAAGACGAAGAAAAGTTTCGATAATTTGAGAAAGAATCAAGGGACGAACGAAAGTAAGATTGATGCGTATAAGACAAGTGTATCGGACCGTCATGGCGATTATGTTGATAATTTGGGAATGAAGACGAAGTTGAATAAAAACATAAAAAAATCGAAACGTAATCGAAATTAATTTGATTTTTTCATGAGAAATTTTTTAGTTTCGGAAATATACAGGTAAATTATTTAACTAGTAAATTGTTTAAATTAAATATGGTGAGGGAGAATTGGTGGAGGAAGGAGGAATTGGTTTGCAGAAGTATCGTGGAAAATGGAAGGAGAAGAATTGAGTAAAATAAAAATTTCTTGTTTATGTAATTGTTCTTTATTTTCTGGTGATGGTAGCAGTAGTTTCCTTTGATTGAAGGAACGATAAATAATGTTAGGGAAAATCTTTTAAATGAACATGACTCGTTTAAATTGTGCGGAAGGAGGTCTTCGTTCTCATTTATTCATTTATTCATCTTCCTTCCCATTTGGGAAGAACGAAATGGAGGAATATGATGGAGAAGGATTGAAGAGGAAGAAGTTTCAATTCCAATTATCAAAGGAAAAAAACTCTCTACAGTTACCACGTCTCAAAAGAAGACGTTCTCCGAAGAATAATAGTTGGAATATCGTTTTTCTTTACATATACAACATCGTTCGTCAACGTAACAGTTGATATATGATGAAAGAACAGATATCATCCTTATTATTTGTTATTTATTGTTATTTTCCTCAGACGAAATCTGTTAACGTAAAGAAACTGTTTCAGAAAGATCTCATCTCTTTCATTGGGAAATCGTTCATTCTTTGATGGAGGGGAAGTTCATCGAAATATTATTTCCATTATGATGATTCGAGTATTTGGAGAATGATCCCATTTTCGTTTAGGCATAAAGGTATTATCCGAATTTTTATTTGGACATTGTCCATTTACCAATATTGTGTAAGAAAGATTAAAAAAGGAATAAGATATCCCGAGAATATAAGTGCGAATTCCATTAAAGCTTTCCTCTATTTACACAATGAATGCGGTTCAATCTGTCTTCCATTTCATTCAGTCGCCTCCTCCCATTCCCAAATGGAAATGTTTAGAAACTCGAGAAAGAAAACGTATGAAATGGAAGTAATGGCAAATGGGAAAATCACTACCCGTCGCCATGACAACGGACATTAATGACTGATTCGTTCCTCCTTCAATTATCGAATACGTCAACCATTTTCCTTTTACGAGAACAAATGTTCATACAATGTGCTTCATTTCATTCATTTATTTGATGCTACTGAACTTCTTTCTTTTTCAAGATAAGGAAGCGAAATTTTCAGCTGTTGTCATAGCACGCTCCTCCACTAGATGAACACACGCCAAAACTGATTGTAAGAGAAAGTAAAATATTTCCAAATATTTCTTTTAAGTCATAGCGGCAGAAAATATGTTGACGAAAAAAAGACTGATCGAAAAACTTATTGACCTTGCTCCGTCGTCGTGACTGTAATGTAATAGGTAAATGACAATGAGAAAGTAAAGTTTGAGCAGGTGAAGTCCTCCCCGTTCACATTTGGGTGTGTGTGTGTGGTGAGGTAGACGGCAAACTACCAAAGAACTAGTACAAGGCCGATCGATTTATTCTAACGGATGAGTGATAAATGCTTAAAACTATTTCATTCTTTTCGTACAACACTACTCAGTCACTCAGTCAGTCAGTCGGGTCGGTCTTAAAGTTTAGCGCAATATCTCCACGTAAGAATAAGGGAAGAAAGTTGTTATTTTCATGTAATTCATGTCCTATCGTGTAGAGTAAAAAATTAGGTTCATGGTAATAGGATAACATTTGCATAGAGAAAAGGTGAAATTGAAAGAAGAAATTACTGTCGTAAGTTTTCGAGGAAATGCTTCTGTTTGGTTTAGGTAATCGAATGAATGACCGAGTTGAATAATGAGAACATTCGATGAATTCAGGACAAACTCATCAAATATAGAAAAAACTAGAAATAGACCTGTAACGATGTGAACATTATCATATTTCTCGGAAGCGATTTCTCCTACTTCTTCTGTCTCTTCTGATGTGTAACTTCTTAACTGCTTATCCGTCTTCATTTTTCTTTCTTTCTTTCTTTCTTTCTTTCCACTTTCACCCAACAACACTAAGAACTCACTATCATCATCTTTCATTCTTCTCACATTCGATTTATTTCGACGTCTGTTCACATTTAGTGCTGTCGATCATTCTTCTTATTTCATGTGCGTCATCCCCTCATTATTACAAGAACTAATATGATAATCAGATGAAGTTGAGAAGTTGTTAGTCTGCTGCCAGATAATCATCTGGTCGATTGATAATGAAATCGAGGTCGAGAGTTTGTAGCGACTTTCCGACCGATATGCTTATTCAACGTCTGATTCAAATATTATACATTTATGTATTTTATTTATTGACTTCGTGAATTGATGAAATGAATTTAATGAATTGTCAAATATAATGTGAATAAAAATTGAATATGATCAATTCTCACACTATTGTTATTTTGCCTTCAATCCATCTTCTCACCTCCCCCATCCTCCTCTCCAATGACGTCATTCATCCTTTGTCGATTTAAATTTTTTTCTTCTTCTAACATATGTACAAGTGCTTCTTGCCATTTCCCCTCACTTATCCATTGATCAATTGATTAATGAAATCGATAAATTGTTAAATTATCAACGAAATTTTCACTTCTAATTCGTCATCGTTTCTTATGTAAAGAAGAATGATTGTCGAGTTCTTCAAAAGAAGAAAAGAAAATATCTTCAAATTCATTAGGTTTTTCCATTCCCACTTCGAGAATTTGGAGTCAATCGGAAATCCTCATCTATCATCAGTCACCGGATTGATTAGAATTAACCAACATCAATAATGGGCAGGACGAATGATGATGATCGATTTGAATATTTCTTACACAAATAATTATTAAGTGATTAGTTGCCAACTCATTCTCACTATATCCACATGAGCCGACAACGTAAGTCGATAAATTTCGTCCGATAAATTTAATTTCGCTTTTCACTCACTCTTAATGATGTGAATGAATGACAATATCGATAAATAGTCGTCGTAAGTGTTAATATGAAGGAAACATATGAAACTAATCGAACTTTGTTTGTTATACAATTCTCCGACAGATAAAACTGCCAATTTTATGACCTTCAAATCTCGCCTCATAATTCGATTGGGAGAAAAGTAGAAGAAACAAACAATTTTTTCCTTCGATTTCTTTACTTATAAAAAGAAGTTTTCAATCGATTCTTTTCTTCTTATGATGTAATTTTTTCCGTCTTCTTATTGTTATTATCGTCCGTTAATAAGACGAGGAAAAACCAAACAAAGTGAATCTATCGGAGATATAATATTTCTTATCTTAATATTTCCTCTTTCTTATCAAGGTCACTATCAGGTCCTTCTTCCTGGAACAATTTATAATATTTTCTTTTAATTAAATCGTTCACTGACGTTCAATTGTGTGTGTGCTCAATTATTCTCTCCAACAAGTAAATTGTCTGATGGTTTTCTTATTTTTAGGAAATTTCCGAAATTTTTAATAGAGAAATTGATTATTTCCTGATATTCATTCCATCGAGATTGATAACTTTGTATTCTTTAATAATTATTTATTAGCTAACAACAGCAGAAATTCGAATAAAGGAGAAAAGACGATTATTGCTTCTTTCTTTCACTTCTTCTCTCCTTTTGCAACAACCAACACGGAACTGACCATATTGATGATAGTTACTCCATCCGCTTACTGCCACTCTACATTCCACTTCCGCAAATTGTCAATACAATACTTCTTCAATTGTATAAACATCAATTCTCGAGAACGGAATAGTAAATGATGCGTCTAATTGAAATGTATTGACCGTCGATTATTATCCGGTTTCTGTCATATTTCTCCTACTCAATTTTCGTCAAGTCATGTCTGGGAAGAAAATACTTCAAATTTGTTTTCAGTTTACGAAAAACAATCTTTTACTTAGCAATCCTCCCAAAAAACATAAGTCTATTAATTGATAAGATTTCTTATAATTCTCCGAAGATGGAGATGGTCGATGTGGGATCGACTTAGGAAAACATGAGACCCTCCTAATAAGGAGAGTTGGAGTGTTAAATACATTTCGGGAAATTGATTGCATGTTGAAAAGCTGACCAAAAGCTGATTACGTGATTTCGTTAACTAATATTCCCCTTCTCTTTTAAACAAAAGAGTTTATTTTTCATATAATTTTACCTCATTCTACCGATCAACAAATTGATTGTCAGTCCACCAGATAAATCGATTGTACAACGACCACTTACAATAGACATTTCGTCTATTCATTATTTTCTTCCTATATTCCAAATCGTAACAAGATGTATAGTTAATGCTCAAATTGGGAATTTCATAAATTTAATCGAACTTTTTGTCTGATTTTGTTCAAAAAGTCAAATAGTTCAAAATAATTATTTAATTTTAATGGAGCAATTGTCCTAAACGAACAATTTTTAATGAGATACGAGTTGTCTAAAGTGAAAATTGTGAGTTGTGGTAAAATGACGTAAAATATGGATTTAGTGTATTTTAATTAATCGTTTTTGTGAGTAGTTTCGAGGAGGTAATAGGAAAGTGGTTGAGAAATATAAATAAAAGTAATGAAATTAATTGTTGTTACGATAACATTAGAATTGTGTAGTATTTTCGCCAGATAGAAGAGGATAATAATAATAGGTAATTCTTTTATTTTGAGGTAATCGTAGACATATTTGAAATTATTTCTCTCGTGACAATATGTGAACAACTGTGTTTTCTCTTTTTTTTCTTTCCCCCGATCAATCCACTCTTGCCGATCAATGAGTGGAGTGGTGATACAATGTTTTTAATCCGTAAAATCCGACAACGAACTCGTTTCTCCCATATTATGTGGTTGTTTTTATGTAATTCGACTGTTGCTATTCAGCCGAAATCGTCTACTTCTCTTCTGCTGGTAGTAGCAATGAGAGTGGTAATGTAAGTTTATTAACGGTGCTCCATATCCATTTTCATATTGAGTAGAAGACAGTCAGATACGTGAACCAGGAGACGATCGGATGATTATTGAGAGATTGGTTCGATTCTTCTTCTTTTTCGAAAGTCGAAAATCGATCTAGTAAGTTCAAAGTTTTCGACGTTCAATTGAATGTTCTTTTTTTTTTCCGTCGATTATCCTCGTCGAATGTTAACAGACAGACACATGTCTTGTCGTCTTTCTCCCTTTCGTATCTCGTCAGTCGACAGAGAACAATACGAATAATTTGACGATTGAATGATGTGGAATGGAATACAAATAAAACAAAATATGGTGTAGGAGGATCTGTCATTTAAACTCTTCTGTTACAATGGAATTGTTAGAGTGTTTGAAAAAGTAGAATAACCATCATCACCATCATCATTACCGTCATGAAGAGAAAGAATGAATGGAACTTTGATCGTAGAAATTATTATCATTATTCGATTATAAATCTGATATTTCTATTTAAATTGATAAGTGAAGTGATAAGGGTCATGATGAGAAACGTTCGACTGATAATCAGAAGAGCATAAAAACTGAATGAAAATGACCTAATGTTCTCTCTATATAAATATTGGATATTCCTATATCTATTTCCATCCATTATTTTTCCTCATTTCTTCCTGATAAGTGAACGACATCTTATAAGAACGATCGATCGATTCCTCAACATACGTCAACATAATCGATTGTTCATGTGATTCACATGACTTACATCATAAACTCGCCAAGCGCCATCAAACGTTTCCATCACATTCCTTTTTCCTTTTGGGAATTTATTGATATTATCGAGAAGGGAATCATAAAATATTGTCTTTAAAGGAAAATGAATCTTCTTCAAAGCAATTACTCATTTATCATAGTTTATTGGGAATTAATGGGGAATTTGAATGAATTGGGACGTGTGCGAGAAATAATTGAATGTCATTTCTCACTTTAATGGCTTCGATTGGCAACTAAAAGATTTTTTTGTCTTCATCAAAACAAATTTTATTTTCAATTCATTTCTCTTTTTCTTCATTTTTCTTTTATAGACCAAATATATTTGTCTGTGAACTTGGAAGGAAGAGGAGGAGGAAGAGGAGAAGAAGGAGGAGGAGACGAGGTGGGTGCTTATTCACCCGGAAGTAGTAGTAATAGTAGAATTTATGATGTAGTTGTAAATTTTGATTATTAATATGAAAAATTTAAACAAATCTTCCCATTCTTCCACCCAAGTCTAGTGTTGGTTCCGTGTACGTATATGAGTGCGTGTATATCGATTTGTAATATTTATTCTTGTACATATGTCTCACATGCTGCTAATGCATTTGTGTTGTCTTTTAAAATTGGAAGGAATTGAATTTTCAATTAAATTCTAATTACAAATATAATTCTTTCACACACTCACACACACACACACACACACACACACACAGTGAATAGTGTGATTATGAATATTTGTGATTGGAATGAGCAGAAATTATAATTGAATTGAAAATGAGAATTGCAAGAGAATCTGATGAAATTAATTGAACTGAAATTTATGGGAAGATATTTTCTTTTGTTTGTTTTGGAATTTTCTTTCATCTCCTTTCATCATCTTCTTGTTTGAGGGAGGGAGAAAGAGAGAGGAGAATGGAAGGTGATCGATTTATTGATTCTTATCATCAATTATTGTCATTCATTCTTCGTTTGTTTTCTTTGTTTACAAACGATGAATGATAATCGTTAATTTCTTCTCATCAATTGGCAGTGGATAGAGCTGCAAATGGAAGTGCAATTCCCATCATAACTCCACATGAACATTCCGTCAATGCATTTACTAATAGATCTATTGGATGACGACGTGTTATTACAGGTAAGTGAATTGAGGAATATGTACAGAGAGTATCTCGGCATGTGTCATTCGTTCCGGTGTGTAAATATGTAAATATTAATGGAAGGAGTTCCTCCGTCCCAATTGATAAGTAAGGTCAAGCGAGAGGAACTCACTTTCTTTGATTCGTTATCAAATGATGAACATAAATTTCTCCATTATCATTCATTCAAGGTGAGAATAATCGTGAGGAAAAGAAGAAAAAATCATTGCCAGAATAAAATTCATCTTATTCCTCATAATTCCATCAATAATAATAATGATGATGATTATTATTATAATGATCATAATGATAACGATGATGATGTTATCTGACATATTTCATTCATTCTCCAAATTCCTTCCAACCTTTTAATAAGAATTAATTAAATTCAATCATCAACAATATTGCTTTAAAATCGTTTTATTTGAATTAATTAGATTCAATCAAATAAAACGATTGAAATTTTCGAAAAATTCATTTAACTAATTTCTACTTTCTTTCTTTCCAGATATGTTCCTTCGAATATCATAACATATTTGTGTTTGAGGAAGAAATTTATTTCCATGAAACGATGAAGGAAGTTATTGAATTAATTGATAATCGAATAAAGGAGCAACGACCATTCGACGACGTCTATGAATTTCGTGGAGAGATTGGTCGAGGAAAATTCGCGGTCGTTTACAATTGTCATCCAAAAGACGACGAAAAATCCACAATATATGCAGCCAAATTCATCAAAAAGAGACGAATAGCTAAATTCTCGAGAGAGGATGTTCTGAGAGAGGCCGCTATATTATTCGAATGTCAATCATGTGAATTCGTCATCAATTTCATCGAGTTATATGAAACGACGACAGATATGATTATTGTATTGGAACGTGCGATTGGTGGTGAATTACAAATAATTTTGAATGAAGAAGAACATTTTAGTGAAGCCATTTGTATTCTCATCATGAGACAAGTGATCGAAGCAGTCGCTTATTTACATGAAAGACATTTTCTTCATCTCGATATAAAACCGTCGAATATTCTACTCATGAATCGATGGCCATCATATGAAGTGAAATTATGTGATTTTGGTCTCGCTAAATGTCTGAAAGGTATTCGTGGAGATGTTCGAGATATTATGGGAACACCTGATTATGTGGCACCAGAAGTTCTGGCATTCGATGCATTAACATATGCGACAGATATGTGGAGTATCGGAGTGTTAACTTATGTTTTACTTTCAGGTTATTCACCATTCGCTGGAGATACGACACAAGAGACTTATGTAAATATCGAATTGAATGTCTATGAATTTCCAGACGATATTTTCCAACATTGTCATTCATCCTTACTTTTCAAAGAATTCATTCAGAAACATCTACAACGTGCCCCACGACGACGATTAACAGCGAAGGAGAGTTTGAAACATTCCTGGCTCAATGACGATCATTTAACATTCGTTCAACAAGAAAATTTATCGGAAAAGGAGAATGTTGAAATATCATCAGAAATACCATCAAGATGTTCATCATTATTATCATCTTCAATGGAATTGATGGAAGATGATGAGGATTCGATGGAGATCGATAAACAATTAAAATCGAATACTGAAAACATATTAAATAAAGAGAAGGATATGAAGAAATTGGAGAAAATTGAAAAATTGAAAGAAAATGACGAAGATTATCTGGAAGAAATGGAAGAAGAAGAAAAGAAGAAAAATCTTCCGAAAAAATCTTCATCATCCACCATCAAACGACGATATCGAAATCAACAGAAATCAAACGACAGGAAAAGTCGATTTGATACAGGAATCGGTGGAACGGAAGATGAGAGTAGTGACGGAATTGACACGTCGTCAAGTGAATCACCAAAACCTCAATCACCAATCAGACAAATATTGTCGAAATGTGAATCGCCTCTCGCCAAAACTGAGAATAAATTGAAGAAGAAAATTGATCATCTCGGATCGATTTTGTTACCGTCGAAAAACCGTTTCATCAATTACGTCGATCAAATCAAACAATTAAATCATATTCCTTTCCTCATACAATCCAATTGTATTCAACGACGTCATTCAGATTCTGCTAATGGTTCCATTCTTCTTCAAGAGAATTTAATAAAGAATTGTTCGACCAAACGAATTTTAACCGATTTTGCCATTGATTATCCCACAATCGCAACTCGAAAAATTTCTCCACAATATCTGTCGAGGGGAAATGAAGAAAACGAGTCGTTAAATAGTCGTCTTAATCTGAAGATCTCGACATCAAAAATTGAAGTTCCATCATTTCTTTCCGTTGAGAAAGACGATGAAGGAAAATTGATCGACGAAAAAAATTTTGGAAATTTGATCGACGAAAAAAATAATTTGAAAAATGAAAAAATTTTTGAAAATGAACCAAAGTTGGAAAATTCGATAAAAGAATATAAAATTAAGAAAAATTTGGAAAATGTGAATTTTGTAGATTATCAAATATCAAAAAATCTAATTCCTAACCATAATGCTGATGAATTAAGAGACGAAGAAGAAGATGGCGAAACAAACAATATATCAATATTCATTAAATCTCCGGTGATTACAGAAAATGATATTTCTATAATAATAACAGATGATGTTATGTCGATGAGTGGCGAATCATTCCAATCAGATATTAACGATAATAAATTTGTTGACGATAAAAGTTCATTAGAGGAAAAAGAGAAAAATGAAAAATTTGAAATGGACGAAAAAAATTTGGAAATCTTAAAAAATAATTTAGAGAATCGTAATATCATCAATATAAATTCGACGAACGATTTGAGATCGAAACTAATTGATGTTAAATCCGAATCTGAAAATTCGATAAATAACAACAACAATAAAGACGATAGAATAAGTAGTAGTAGAAATCGATGGAAGAATCGTTCGTCGAAAGTGAATATGTCATTGGAAGATTTGTCGAATAAAAAGCAGAAATTGTCGAATATTGAAAGGAAGAAAAATTTCACGAGTAATAATCTCATACGATCATTGTCATTGAGTGATTGGATGAATAACAATGTATCGACTGACACCAACGACTATATTGGTGGGGAGAATTTTGTGAAGAAAATGCAAACGCATTTCACTCATCAGAAATCTCTCAATCAATTCGAGAGAATTCATACTACACCGTCACGAATGGTAGATGGAATGGAACAAACGGATAATTCTCATCATATTCAAATGAATAATTCGTTGCGTAATACGAATGTGAATAAGAGACGAATGTTTTTCGAGAATTTAAATGAAATGAAATACAAAAATTCCAATCCCCAAACTCATCTTTCCTTCATTCGTGGTAAATTGGAGACTTCGAAGAAATTGTGGGAAATGAATAAAAATATTAATGATGGTATACCATCAATACCTACAACCATCATTAATAGTCCAATGTCAACACCAATAACATCACCAATAACATCACCAACAACATTAAAATCATCATTGTTCATACCATCATCACCACCACCACCACAACCATCGTCATCATCATCATCATCAACAACAAGAACAACAACAGCAAAATTAAGTTTAATGATACCACAAACGACAACGTCAATAATTCCATCGAAAGATACTGTGGAGACATTTTCGAGAGTTGATCAACAAAAATTGAAATTTCCATCGAAAATTCCCACGAAACGAATTGAAACGACGGAGGAAAGAAGACGATTGAAAATAAATCATGAAAATTTGAATATCGATTCCAAATTAGATAACGATGATGGTCGAGAAGAACCGAAGAAACGATTATCAAACTTTTCGAAAATAAAACAACGATTCGAACAATCGTCATCGGTCAATTCAATAAATCATCGGAATAATTTGAATAGGTTGGATCGTTTAACCAATCGACTCATTGAAGCGACTGATTATCATTTATTTCAACCGCCGTCTACACTCCATAATCATTGTGCAATTTACACTGCTGCTATTCAGATATCTAAAGTAAATCAATCCATAATAACAACAACTGCTATTGGTGCTATCTCACCGACGATAATTTCGTCAGGAATGAAAACATCAAAAATGTCATTAAACTTCTCCAATAACCACAATAACTCCACTAACATTCATAATAATATAAAATTAATAAAAGATAATTCTCCACGTATATTTCTAGATAAATCTCCCACCATAAATCATCATCATCATCATCATCATCATCATCATCGGCAGCAGAAGCAGAATATGATAAAAAAGACGAAAATCAGACGTTCTATCGGTTCAACAACTTCTTTGCCACCACAATGCGAATTGAATGATAATTTATCGTCTATCAATATTGTGAATGTACAATATCGTATCAATGATGATGCAACAACACTAATTCCACCTTCAACAACAACAACAACAACAACAACAAAAGTAAAAGTTCCATCAATGGAACGTCCAACATCAAACACAACGACAACGAGCAAATTGAAGAAACGAAAGAACAAGAAAGAATATCGACATTCCAATGTGGATCGTGGTACGAAGAACGTGGATTCAGATCGTCGACGTTCAAAACGACGGAATAATTCCTACATGAATTGTATCCAAATTCCATTGATCAGTGGACAAACGAATTGTTGAATTTCTGTAAAAAATTATTTCAATTATTTTCCACCATTTTTCCATCTTTTAATATTGATTATTTATACTTCAATTTCATATTTATAATATCTCATCCGGAAAGAACGTTCGAAAAAAGAAGTGTGAGATGACGGAAGAGGCATATAACCTCTCACTTGTATTACGTGTAACGTATTTATTAATTTTAATGAATTTTCTAATAATTTCAAGAGACTATGAATTCTTCTGCTAATTATATTTTTAAAAAATCATTACCATCTACTTCAATTCAACAACGGTTCAACGACAGTTTGTTGACCTTTTTTCCAATA
The DNA here is from genome assembly GCA_023231475.1 of Seison nebaliae. Taxonomy (NCBI): domain Eukaryota; kingdom Metazoa; phylum Rotifera; class Pararotatoria; order Seisonacea; family Seisonidae; genus Seison; species Seison nebaliae. Next base: position 26,754 of record JALJEE010001114.1, on the reverse strand, counting down.
ATCATTTCGTCCCATTCCCTTCTACATCACTCTAAGAAATGAGGCCAGAAATCAGAACGGTATGAGGAAAATTTATTAATATTCCCTCAAAATAATTGAGTTTAAAATTTTATAAGTGGGACAAATGGTCATTGGAATTTTTATATGTCAAAGGGCAATTGGTACGTCATTATTCTACTTTGAGCAATCCTTATAAAACGTTTATTAGTTGTTGATGATTTTTAATGAAGTGAATGAAAACAAGATAACATGAAGATAAATGTTAAATCATCATAATAATTACAACGATTTCACAAATCATTAAATTCCGATGTGAAGAAAATTTCATAGAATTTCCAACCAATTTTTCCTGCATCACTTTCTCCTTACCCATTCAATTTTTACGTGTTTCTCCTCCGTTCGTTAACGGATTGTTAACAAGAAGAACTATTCTCTTCAACTTCAATTTTCCTGTAAATGAATGGAGTAATTAGCAATAGACTTCTACAAATCGTTTCGTTTAATATTGATGAATTTGAAAGATATTTTCATTACTATGGTAACGTCGGATAATTGAGGATAATTATATAATCAAATTGTAGACAAATTTATCTTTGCTGTTATGAGGGAGAAATGAATTAATTCTACACGAAATTATGTTTTCGTTTACTTCCGAATTTTAGATTATTTTTGGGTGGAAAGCATCGCAATTCGTCACGAAATTCTATTCCATTTTGCCTGACGACATTCCTTTCTATCGATAACTCTCTCAAAGGATACACATTGAAATTCCTTATTAAAATAGATGGATATGTTCCATGCATGAAACTGAACGATAGAATGTGGAGAAAGCATGAGGAAAACCATTCCGATTCTTTCCATCAATATGGATTGGATAATAAAAATATTTGATGAAAAGAAATTAAAATTCTTTCTCCTCTAATTTCCCAAATTATCGAAGAAGAAAGAATTCTGCCATTTCTTTTAATTAAGAATCATATTGGAAACGAAATAGTAATTCGATTCGATGACATATAAATTTAGTAAAAATTATATAAACATCTGATGATCAGGAAGATGATGGACGAATAAGAGGAACCTCCATCAAACTATATCCTCCTATCTATTGAATGTTATCAGCTACTGCTTTTCTACTTACATTCAATCTACATCAATTTCATAAGACACTTTCAAATTTTGGGATAATTCTTTTTTTTAATCTGCAATCCGGACAAGTTCCTACTAAATTCCTTTTATCTCCCAACTATTTTTCCAAATCTATTAACTTAATTTTTTTTTAATTTTAAGACGTTTATGTCTCAAATTACTGGTTTCTTATAATGGTTGAATGTAATTCAAATTCAGATCTTTAAATTATTCATATAAATTATAATTTGTTACATCCAGTTTCAATTTTACCTTTTGAACGAATAGTAAAAAATGGAAATGTTAGAGTGGGCAAATTGTCTGATAGAAGACAAGTTTCGTGTGGATAGATGTGTAAATGAGTGTGTGTATATCGAATTGTGTATTGAGGTGAATAATTCATAAATAGATGTGAAAATAAAGGATTCCAACACTATGATAACGATTTGTTCATTGAAATAGAAATATTTGGGAAATAATGAAGACAAACAAGAATAGATTGTTTGATGAACTTCCTCATTTCCATTATTATTCAATTCAGTTGAATTGGTGAAAAAAACATAAGAATTCCGTTTCTTCATTTTCTCTTCGTTTCTTGGGAAATTACTGTGAAGACGAAAGAAAAGTATCGAAAATGCTTTGTCGAAAAGTTAAAATAAAAAGTTTTGTGAAAATGAATGATGGAGGAAGAAGAATGGATAGTATTAGATGGTGCTCAAATTGCGTTGACCATACAAAAGATTAACGTCAATTTAATTGGAATGTATGAGAGGGGCAGGAATACATCTGTTTAATTTAATGTATATTTATGCAGCATTTGTGCCACTTCACTTAATTAACTGATGATGTTGATAGGAGAGAGATTCGGGAGGAAAAAATGAAAAGGAATTTCTTAATCGAATAGGAAAGTTCCTAACGATGAAATTTTATTGTCGTCATGCAAATGTCTCATTCACTTCAATAATTGTTATTGATGACACTTGAAAAGTGGATTGATTGTCTCGTCATTTTCAAATTTTTTATTTCCATTTCATTCTGTTTAATGGTTTCATCCAATCCATCGGTTCATGCACAGATCTATCACTCAATTTATTCATGTCAAAGATAAATCTAAATCATAATTTTCTTTTAATTGCAACTTATGAAAATGATGATCAATAAATCATATTTTTTCATCCAATTCAAATTTAATCGTTACAATTACACATTTCTCCTTTTTACCTCTCCTATCCGTAACATTACATCGATTGCATCAATTATCTTCAATAAATTTATGCATAATTTTCTTCTTTTCATTCATTCATTTATTTGGATTGGAAATGTGTTCAATGTTAATCGTCAATCAAATTACTGTAATTGAAATGGAAATCAAACAAGAACAAATTTTTATATGAAAAATCATTTAGTTAAACGAAAATTAATTATTTAATACGATAATAGACATCGTAGAAATGATTCACATATTAATTGATTTGGGTAATCCATAAACTTTTATTTATTTACAATCTCCTCCTTCTTTGTTTGTTCAATATGTTCATTCCTTTTGTATAAACCGATCTAATTTTGTTTTCGGTCCTAAAAAAAGCTATCTCAAATGACCATGTTATTTCATAATCGACTTATTAATATTTTTAGTTTTAAGTTCTATAATTATAAAAAGATAAATTAACAATTCTTTTAATGTTTGATGATGTTGAGTAGTAGTTTTATAATATGTTTAAATGTTGATGAAAACTTTGGAGGTTCGACTTTCGAACTTACCAGTTTCATTATTTTCGGAAAGAGATTCGTTAGGCAGTGACCGATTTAAAATGGTTGATTGTTAACCGGAGAGAATATTGGTTTTCTTTTTCGAGAGGTCGATGAAAGAAGAAGGATAATCAATTCATAAATAATAATGAATTCATATGCAAATGTGGAAATGAGAAATGTAAAGGTTTTTTCTTATTTGCATATTTCTTTCTTGAATGTTATGTAAAATAATATTAGAAGATTGGGTGTGAGTCAATGGTAAATGAAGCCGCCGCCTCAGTTGTGATGACACCTTATAAGATATTAATTAAGTTCATGCTTCATTTCTATTCGATCTGTACATCCTTCATCAAATTCGTCAACATTTCAATCCTTCAGCGACCTCATCATCATCGCTCTCATCAATATGATTGTTGAATTGAGATCAATTGATATTGTAAAGTGATGATGATGCCGACATTGTGTCAGCATGAGATATCTTGAAAGAGCATCCTTCAGACATTGGAACACGAATGCACATCTCATTGAGAATCGATGACAGATGAGAGATGAGGCGTCATTTCTTATTGATTTTCATTAAATTCGTCTACACACAAATACCAAGAATCCTTCCAATATCCAAAAGAGAGAGAGAGGAAGAGAGATGAACTTTCATTTTTTTTCATTTTATTCCTGATGACAGATGCGAACGCTAAAGAACTATCATATTAATGATAACAAAAGAATTATTCCAATCCATCAATACATACATGATCTAGTATGTAGTTAAAGAATGGAATCCAACGAAAATATAAAAATCAAAAATTAATTGCGGCTGCCGTATCGACAATGATTCCAATCGAATCGATACTTATCATCACGTATCTATTCTCAGTATTTCCGCTCAACTCCATCGACGAGATTCCCCTGCTATTATTCAAAGATGGAATTTCCATCCCGAACAAAAGGAAACTTTTCATCTTCTATCATCTGTTATTGAAAGGAATAATTGATTCTCTTCTTCTTCTTTTTTGACCTTTTAACTTCCAATATATCTAATTTCGTTTACGGTACATTAAGTTACATCGAGGAAAGGAGCAGACTCGGTCGTTCCTCGACTTCGACATCCATCAACAATATATTCCTAGAAAAAATTCATCAATTTAATTCTCATATATCAACTGATTGGGAAGTTTTTCATTAACATACCCGAAACGACAAAATGAAACAAGATGGATCAGAGAACAATTTCCATTACTACTCTACATGTGCTGCATTGATTACAATGTATTGTTTTCCTTCAAGTGCATGCCCCAAGAGTTTTCTTTTTGCATGCAATTATAGACGATGCTTAGCGTGAAAATTGAATAGGAGAATTAGACGAATCTAACCAGCTCTCCAACATAATTATTCATTTCCTTTGCACATGTGTCGTGACGAAGACGACGACGATGATGATGATGTGGGAGAAAAATAAATAATTCTTCAAATTCGCTCAATGGCATATGGGTATTTTAGTTTTTGCATATTTTATTCCATTAAGACCCGGGACAATTCAGAGAGATATAATTTCCTCTGTCCTCTTTGCTCCTTCTAATTATTGGCCATCGACCACAATTGACACATGCTGAATCCCATAATTGATATTCAAACCATTTCATCAGATGATAATGACGATGTCTTGAACAATCATCGTTTCCCTCCATAATTTCATCGTTAACATCTCGAAGATGATTCTCATCGGTCAAATGACAAATAATTCTTCTCCTCCACCAAATCGTCGAATTGTTCTACCAATATTTATTTATTAATCGATTCATATTGATATAATTGCAGTTTACCATTATTGATATTTTGTGCACAGAAAATGCACAGATTTGAAAACATCAATAAATTTGTCAAATTTTCGATATTTATGAATAATGTACTCATCCAAGTGAAAAGTGATTAAATAGAATTTATGGGAAAATTACGGTTTTCTGCATTTTCTCATGATATTCCCAATTGTTATTAAAACACAAATTCATTGGGCACGTTGACATTAAAAATGACAATCATATCGATTAGAATCCGGTTTTTCTTCCATTTTTTATTTGAATTATATCATAAGTCTGAATCGTAACTTATTTTAAGACGGCTCGTGTGGTTATGACTTGGACAATGGCTATTATGTAAAAAAACGGCGATTTTATTCATCATTTGTCTTTTGTGTGTGTATGTGTGTTGAGGAGTAGGAGAGTATGAAGAGATTTTATGGACATTTCGTTTATCCTCATTTTCCTCTGCTCGAATACATTTCTCCTAATTGTTATGATGTTGAGTCGGTTAGCCAACGTGTGTCAACCATTGTGTTTGCACAACTAATGTTCACTCTCAACACAATAATCACTCATTATTGTGTTATAAGTGTGTTGTGTATGTGTGTGTGAGGGGGGGAGAGAATATTAGGATAAATCTTAATCGGGAAATTTGGATAGAATTTATGGAGGAAAAATAAATGATTTTTTACCGACTGGAGCGAATTGTGAGAGATGCATTTCATTCAGTTGATTTACTGTTTATTTTCCAATTATTTTCTCTTCATTATTTCACGTTTACGTGAGAAAAGAAGAAATGATTGAATTATCAACATTGTATTGTCTATTCATCATATTTTTCATCAGATGTAACGATGACACTATCATAGTCCCCTCCAAATGCAACTACTCAGGTATCGATATATCACTTCGATCGATGAATATTGTGTATATTGAATTAACGTAATCGAATTATGATTATTATGAGATTTCCATCTGGTGTATAATTCAAGTGAAGACTAACGTGGACGATGGAGAATTAGGTTTCACTTTTCCTTTTCAAATTCTCTTCTTGTCAAGTCGATATCGAAACAATTTCTCTACTTCAATTAGCACTGCTATTCATTCTCCATAGCTTATTATTGAACGAACAGAAAAATTTTCGTCCTAACGGTTTCCATATCATGATTTATTGTACAATCCGAAAACTCCACTTCATTTCAATTAAGCTAATTGGTGTGAAATTTCATACGAAGTAATCTCATTATCATCAGAAAATTCATCATATTCGTCTAATTGAGTTTTACTATTTTGCTTTCGAATTTCATCAGAAAAGAAGTATATTTCATTTATATCAACTTGGATAATCGATAAATATAAATGTTCACTTAACTTATGCACAAGAGAAGTAGAATCCATTATTTTTGTTGTGAACATGTGAAAATTGGAAATTAGCAAGAAAAATTTTATTAAATTTATTGTGCCAATGCGTGAGGTTTGATGTCTTCAATCCGAATAATAAATAACAAGAAATTTATGCCATTCATCTTCATTACAAGTGGAGACGGAAGGTAATAGAAATAATGACGAGTTATTATGTCATCGCTTCTCATCTTTATTCTTTACGTCTTCCCCCCAATGACTATGACTATGACTACTACTACTACTTAATATTATAGACAGAACAAGTGAACAGTAGTAATAGTAGTATATTATTGGTTGGAGATGAGGGGAAGGTAGAGAAGGGAAAGTTAATTAAAATGAAGAAATGTAGACGAGAATGAAAGTTATCGAATAATTCAATATTAACAGCAACAAGTAGAACACATTCATTCTCTCACGTACCACCACAAGAGCAAATGAGAAAGTGAAATGAAGATGAAAAAATTCCTCCCGAAATATATCCTCTTCGTCGTCATTATCATTAATTTCTTCTAAATTTCTTCTTGTTACGTAACATCATTCATTTATATTCTCCTTTCAACAATGTAATTAGTATCATCATGATCGATTATTATGTAACGTACTCCTCTTTCCACCTTCCACAGAGTAACAATGAGAGATTTTGGGAAGGAACAGCTGGAATAGTTTTCTTTTCTGTTTCACCTGTTTTCTTCTTAATTTGTTGATTCTTTTCTTAACACAACTTCATTCTTGGGATGGAAGAGTAGAAGATTCTGCATATTGTTTACCTAACTCATCTCCCATCAATTCTCTTACATAACTCGACTTCTCAACAATTTATAAATAAATAAACTCGAACGATAAGTGATTAACTTCATAGCGGTTTTTCTTTCTGTATTTCCGAATAGTTGGAAGTAATCATCTGGAAGAAGTCCAAACTATAGGTAATAGAGCGGGTTAGTCAGCTGTCCATGTACCGCCTGTATCTAATGATATCGTCATCATACATTTGTTCTCTTCATTAATATCGGGAACATTAATATGTATTCGTTGAGTATGATCGTTGAATGAGACGGAGGATCATCACCATCATCATCATCATCATCATCATCATAGCAACATCATTTCATAAAGATATGTATATCTTGTCTTCTCTCCAATTTCTTCTCGTCTCATTTTTCTGACTGGAAACTTTCTTGGGAAGTCACTAAACATATTTTCATAACAAGTAAGTCTTTATGAGTTCTATTATCTATTAACATCCACTTTCTAATAAGCTTATCTTCTTCATAATTTTTCCTCTTTCAAGTAAACATTTATAATCTTCATCTAATTTATTACTTTTATCAGTTTCATAAACAGGACTTTATCATCACAAATGGAAACTCTTCAAAGAACGAATTCAAAAATTCATTACATAAATCTCTCCTCTGAAGATTAGCCACAACATTGTGGTTCTTTCCCAAAAGAAGATTTTCTTATTTATACTTTTCATTTTCATGAGGATACTATAAGGATGTACAAAGAACAATTATGTAAATTGAGCGTCTAAGCGTAAATTGATTGCTCAGAATGGTTTCTGGTCTTATAGTTTGGAGGCTTTCTACCCCCTAAAAACGAAGAAGTTGATACATTGTTAGTTCTTCGCTGACGTGTGTCGTCCATTCCATTCCCATTCTCATTTTCTTTCTTTTTTGTAACATAAACTGTTCGGTTAAATGTTTATTGTTTTTCTTTTCTTTTCCTACTCGGTAGTAGTACCATTCTCTTCATCACCAGGAAGAAAGTTTGAACAATCAATAAATGAACTAACATTTCCCATATGTCAATCGTTTACATTCATCATCATCGGTGCCAATAATATAATTCCATCACCGGTGCCAATAATATCATTATTCCGATTATACTTTCATTGATCGTTCTAACTCATTCTCAATCAATTGAATGTTAATCATTATCGTGCATCGATTTCCTTCGAACATGATCATGAATATCCTCATCATTATCGCTTATCGTATGATAGAAGAGCATATTTATGTAATTATGAGAGAAGGATACCTTCCATCAACAATCTACACAAATACAAGTAAATATACAGAAAAATTGTACCATCATGGAATAATATGAGAACCCGTCATCATCACCACATAATCGTAGAGAAGAAAAAGAAAATCTGGATAATTTCAGTCTTAAATCGTTTGCCTATTTCGATTATTATCGAAGGTTCTCCTTCAAACTTGCCATTTTATTATCGATGTTTTAAATCAATTTCTTCCGAACACGAAAAAAAAAATTTTCCGTACCGAAGGAGAAAACCGAGACGACTATTAATATCCGTTTCCCACTGTTTCTTATTCCAAGTCGACTGTTCGCCGAATCGCAAAGAATCATTTAAATGAAGAAATTATTCTTAATTTCATGATAAGTTAAAGAAAAGTAATTCTCTTTCAAATCGATTGCAGTAGGAGATGGAAGAAGACGAGAATTTCCCTTCGTCCCAAATTAATTTTTGAACGACTTTTGCGTAACATTAGATAGGAATTATCTTCTATTAAATTATCAGTCGAGATTATTGATCGATCGTGAATAATCTTCCAAGTAACTTCGTCAGATAGTCAATAGAAATTAATGGAAATTTAAAGGAAGCCACATACCGTAATGGATCAGAGGAACGAAAGTAAAGAAACATGCATCTGTTTTCTTTTTCATCCATTCACTTCCTCCTGTTAGAAGGGAAGTGCCCATTACCAACATTCCAATATATGCATATATTGTCATCATTCCTTGTAACAGAATATTTTATTGCAGTTTCCCAATAATGTTGTCACCCTCTATTTTCGGTAAGAATTGGAAGGAACGAAATCGAATGCAAATACACTTTCCCATTAGTCTCATTTTTCTTTAGCCCGTTTTATGTAAATGACGATGGTTCTAATGAACAATACTGACAAATGAATAAGATGAGAAGTCTTTCTTCTTCTTCGTTACAAAACTAATAATTAAATTCTGTTATCGAATAAATTCCTTTTCTTTTCCCATTTGATTGAGAAGAAATCTGTCATCTGTCCCTTGTGCAGTTTCACGAACAAACCAAAGAAAATTTTCTTTGCTAAATTTATACGAGTCGAATTCTTTCCTGCACAGGAAGTCGGAATGACAATGTTCTAATTCCGTAAAAATTTCACACATCTGATTCTATTTACTGAGCGAATCAGATGTTCATATCCATTTAGCTTTTCCTCAACTTTCAATCACTCCCATTGAACTTCATTGAAGAACACAAGAAAAGAAGAAAAAGAAGTCGATTTGAGAAGGATGAGAAGTTTTTCTTATATTCAGTCAAATGCAGTTGAATATTGAAGAGAAAAAGTGCATAATAAATTATCGATAGATAGTGATAGGTTCTTATTATGACTACGGTTATTATTATTACCATTATGTAATTATTTCTATCATTATATGGTGTATTCATCTACATAATTTGAGAAAAACCGCATCGTTCGAACCAAACACATATAGTATATGTAAATAATCGAAATGAATGGTGGTAAGGCATCGACGAATTACAACGAAATTATTTGTGTTTTGTACGACTAATTATTTCTAATAGTTGGGACAGGAAATGAGATCGTCGATATTTTTGGTGAATTCGATCGGTTTGTGTTTGTTGCCTCACCCAAAGAAAGAAACTATTTTCATTTTTCATTCGACAAAACTTATTATATGAGAATTTATGTCAAATGATGTAAGAAGAATGAATGATAAATGGTTTCGTTCACATCCCATAGTCCATCTTCTATCTCAACTTTTTCAAACAAACCCCTAATAACTTCTCACTGACTCACACTGACGGTTTGAGATGTTTAATGATAAATTTATTGATGATCATCTAATTATGGCAACATATCCATGTACGGACGTGGCGCTGATGGAAACAGATTAAACATTAAAAAGAAAATTTTTCCCAAAAAAAAAAATAAAGAAAACTGCTTATGCAATCGAGCTTATTAGTTATTCATTTATTCGGCTAACCAATCTTTCTTCTGGTTAGTACATTGGTTTGGCTCGTCTACCATTCCCTTTAGCATATGAAACTTTCTGTTTTCTCTCATTTATCATAAGAATTTCTCCTTTAATTCTCTTCATTATTCTTTTCATTTGATTAATATCCACTGAGAGAATGGTGCACAAGATTGATATGGACGGACGAATTCCGAAGAACAGAATCAATCTATCATTCTTTTCCCCAATAATTATTCTATTTTTTCTAATGATACTAAACATTTCGTAATATTATCCTAATGTTCTTCACTCGAACAATTGTTGAAGAAATATTCCTCCTTCTTCTTCACGAGAGAAATATAATATTGATTTATTCTCATATTAATTCAAATAAGATAATTGTCTATGAATATATCCGGCAATTTGTCGAAGCGAATCTTCCACTAAGTCCGTTCTTTCTCCCCCTTCTTATAAAGAGATTGATAGAAATTAATTTAGTTCTATTTAATACTCTCCCAACACATTAAGTAGTTTTCTTTTCGTGAGAATAAAAGATAATGTTGTAACGACCTACAATGAATTTCGATCTTCCGTCCTTATAAACAATTATACAATTGAGATTGACACACAATATCAGGTAAGATACATATCCTCCGTCTTCTGATGAGTAAATTTATACGTTTGTCAAGGATTTATTAGAATTACACTATTATCTTCAAGGTATCGATGGAATTGCATGATGAATTCGATAAGAACACTTCTTCCACTATCAAATAGTCGATCAAAGAAGAAATTTCTTTTTTCCAAACTCCTTTCTCCAAACAGTAGTAGTGCTGGTTTCTCTGCTTCTACTTCCATCGTACTTCATCCTTATATTTACCATCAAAGTTCATCGCTGCGGAAATAAACAAGATCGAAAGCAACATCATCGATAATTGCAACTGCGTCACGAATTAAAGGAGCTGAACTCCGAGTCGAACACGGAAGTTGAATAACAACTAACTCTCTTTTTCATCTCCTTCATCAACAAGATTATCGACCATAAAGAAGAAACGATGTGCGAAGTTAAATGCTTGATCCGACCGATCAATAAATCTTTATCGACTTTAATTCATCCATTTTCCAAGTCTTTAACACTCCTCTCAATCGAATCGGTTCGTTCCAGTTCAAATTATACACATACACATTTCCATCGAATGAAATTTATTTATTTCCAGTTCTTCTGAGAATTCGTACTTCCGGCTTCTATTACTCCTTATTGGCCATCTAACTTATCGTTTAATTCTTTCTCTTCTTACATCACTAACATAAGATGAGATAAGAAATTCAATGCAACTCAATTCTGTTCTTCGTGAACTTTGATAATTTCCTCCCAATTCCTTCAATTTCATGTTAGTTTTCATTCGAACTTAATTAGAAACATGTCATTTTTCATTTACACGAAAACTGAAATTAAATTCCTCTACCTCAAAAAAATGTAAATCGAATTCTTCCTTTTCGATCTTTATCCTTCCCATCATTTTCAACGATCCGACAATTTTCTTCTCATCTTCGTTCAATTTTTCCTTTCATAACAGATGCAACACCCTCTCTCTAGCGATTGATTGATGATAAGTCGAATTATCATTCATTAAACCCTGATATCTTTGATGTTAATGAGATGTTGATTGATATTTCCTTAGAAAGGCGAATGGTAATTAGTTGGATGAATTTGTGATTTTAATGAAAAATTGTTAACATTCAAAAATTTAATTAAGCGCGATATATTTTCAATATCCTTCACGAATGTCTACAGTGGTTGTCCTTCATCTTTCTGTCATCTACACAACAAGCGGTAGTTCATTGATTGGAGAGATGGTGCTATATCCCATTTCCTAACAATCACTGTAAGAATAATAATAATCATAGAAAAAGAAGTGTGGAATCGACATAAGGATATGCAAGTGTAGATTTTTTCGTTCATTTATTCGATTACTATTCATTATCATCATCTTCAACATTTTCGTCTTGTTCTTCGGAATTCAATACGTTCAAATTAAGATTTCCCGCAAAATAATGTTCTCTAAAATTATTCTAACAATTATTGAGTTGTCATACGGTACAAGTAACGTACGTTGTGCTAGTAATACGTAGAAGTTTTAGTATTCGAATTGCACTTGATTGTGTTTTCGGAGAGGAGAGGTTTGGACCGCCACAAATCTATTTGGTTCAATGTCTTTCTCTTCTTTTTCCTTGTATTGTTAGAGGGAGGCCTAATCAAACAATAATTTGCATTCATTGTCACATTATTTGCTAATGGAAATGTGCTGTGGGAGAAAATAACTTCAATCATTTGAATAAATGTAATGATATGCATATGATCTATTACATGAGCATCACCATCATCATCCTTCGTTCATTCATTCATTCATTCATTTATTGCAACACTTTCATTGTTGATCGTGTGTTCGAACGAAATTTATTTATTCAAAATCCTTTTTCCTCACCTTCAAATTATCTATTAAAATTTCATTATCTATTTTCCATTTGAATATAATGACTCCTCTTTTAAGTTTTGGAGCAGATATTATTCCATCGACATCTCCGTCTCACCAATGAAAGTGTGAAAAGTGTTTCCCTAAAACATTTCTACTCATTCTCCCAATTCTCATCGCCAATGTTACGTCATTTGATGATATTGGTCTTATTCCTTTTTCTCACCGGAACACGTTGTGAGAAATGCGAATTCTTGAAGAATCGAGAGGAATTCCATATCAAATCACCGGTTGTCAAATGTTATAATAATTATCGGCGACTCACTTGTCTGCCCAGTCACAAATTGGAATTGTTACTTCGAAAGAATTCTCAATTATCGTTCAATATTCAACGTTCGCCAGTCCAATATGATTTTCATCAAAGTCAAATTTCCCAAAATAGAACGCTGAATGAATATCATTGTGTATTGATGGAAGAATATCGATCAAAACGAGATTTATATTCAAGTTCCATTTTCAATTTAATTTTCTTTTAATTAATTAATTCGAAATATTATTTTAGCTTCGAAAGAAATCGTCTTTGACCACAAACCCAAATCTCAGACATTATTAGAAGGACATCCTGCCGATTTCATTTGTTCCGTTCTCTCGACGGAACTGTTGAATATTATATGGTATGTCATCGATTGGTCGTCACATCTCAATGGAAATATTTCTTCTCAATATATTAATGATCGATCAAATTGGAAATTGGTGAAAAGTGATTTCAATTATCAAATCGAAAAATTTGATAAATCTGATGGAAATGGAATCGAATCCATTTTAACTATACAAAACGTTTCAATGAGAAATAATGGACATTATGTTTGTGAAGCGATAAGTAAGAGTGAGAAAGAGAATGTAACTTTCCAATTAATCGTTGAAAATCCTCCACGAATTTCGCACGCTCTTCGAAATGTAGCAGCACTTATTCCATCATATTCGTCCAATAAATATTCGTTAGATAAAATCTCATTAAATACAAAAAATTCCGATTCAACAACCATAATCGATGTTATCGAAAATGATCCAATTCTATTGATTTGTCAAGTTACAGGAAATCCAAAAATTTCCATCAACTGGTTCGAAATCGTTTATGACGAGAATAATCAGCCATCACAAACCATCATCAATAACGATCGTCAAGATATCGAACAAACAAGATTGGGCAACTTATTTTTTCGAAAAATTACGAAACTATTTCAGAACAATATCTATGTTTGCGTCTCCGCCAATGAACACGGAAAATTCAGTCGGAAAATTCAAATTTCCGTTCACTCAATTTTAGACGTGAGAATCGATCGAACATCGAAAAATCAGGTACAACAATTGGAAAGGAAACATTTCCCGAATGGTGCTCCCAAATCTGTCATAAAAAATTTGTATTTAGGAAAAGAAGTTGGAGAGAATTCGGTCGAATTGTTTTGGATTCAAAACGATAAAATAGAAATCGATAAAATTCAGGAACGGTACGAATTCTTCATTTATTCGCCTCAGTTGACCAGTGGTCAATGGACAAAGATCGAAATGCAACAACGTAACAAATTTCAGTTGAAACGAGAGAAAGTTGTTAAAGTTTCCATTAACCAAATGATTTGGGAGAATAAACAAATGAAAATTATATTCGATGCGAAAAATCTTTTACCTAATACCGTTTATCAAGTAAGTATGATGGATAAGCAAAATAAATTGACTTATATCTCGTCAGCGATACGAATGCCATTTTATTTCGAAAGACAAATCGAGAAATTTTCTTTGAAAAATATTTCGACAATCGATTCTCTGGACAGTGTGAGAAGTGTTGGATGGAAATTGAATGTTCGGACGAAATTTTCAAATTTATTCAAATTAACTTCTTCCGATGAGATGGTTGATGACGGAAGTTTAGTTGCTGGTGGTGAATTGGCTAGTCGATTAATTAAATCCTCAGTCAATTTAAAACCGGGTTTACATCCGTTCTGGGTGCCTGGTAAATTAAAGACTTTACCTACCGTCGTATTAACTGAAGAAAACGGAAGTAAATTGTTAAGTATCGATTATTTGATTAATGGTCTCGAGGCATCGAACCATTATTCAATGAATTTACAATTCTTCTCCAGTCGATTAGAGAACGCGAGTTTCGGTTGTCGAGAAGTTGAGCTTAATAATTTGTATACAGCCGATATCGACATCGGAAATGATGCAATGTCGATGAAGTTACGGAATGTGATGAGAAAACTGATTCCTCAACATATTATTTATGAAATAATCAATGGATCGACTTTAATCATTGAATGGAAAGAACCGATATCCGTCATGAGTTTATTGGGAACAAATAAAAGAGGAAATATTGAAGAAACTACCTCGCTAATGGGACGTTTCCTTGGTTACCGTGTATTGCTACAAACGAATGAAAGTGATTTCGAAGTTAATACTCGAATAAATTCTACCACACAAGCTGTCATCGTTTCGTTGCTACAAAGTGATTATCGATATTGTATCGTCGTTGCATCAATATGGCAATCGCCTATCATCTCATCGAAAAAGATGGACATTCGACTCAATATGGGGAAGACGAAAGAGAATGAAGAATTATCTGAATATTATTCGTTACCAGTTTGTTTCACTATGAATTCACATTTGGCGCTGTTGGAAGGGAAGATGCATATGAAAGAGAATGCACAATTTAATGATGTGTCAAATAAACAATTATTGAAAATGGAATTTCCACAACATTTTCAAATCGATTATGTTTATGACGAAGAACGAGAGAAAGAATTAGAAGAGAAAATTTTGAATGATGATAAAATGATCAATGATAATTTAAATGTTTATTATGATTATAATTATCCGGAAACTGATACAATTCTTCCAAATAACCTACGACCTATTTCATCGAAGAAAAATGAAACGAAGAAAATTGATAAGATGTCAAATGAATCAGCTTTCTTCTATTCATTCTTCTCTTCTTGGCATACTATCACCATTTGTATAATTGTTGTGGCAGCAACGATCTTGTCTATTCTATTCATTTGTTTCTGTTGTCATGTTCGACGAGTGGTGAATAGACGTCGTTGGAGACAGAAGCAAAATTCACAAAAAATGAATTCATCAAACTCTAATTCCGGTACGAAAGAAAAGAAATATCAGAAGAAATCAGATGAAGAAATTAATTTGTTTAGTTCGTATTCGGGAAATAATTGTAATAATGCGAATAATAGCTTAGAATGTTCTGATAATATCTTTGATACAAATCCATCACATCGATTTCCACCGATTAATTTCTCGCAGAATAAATGTGCCGACTGTCAACCATATATCACCACAACATCATCTTCGAGTCATAGACAACGATTGAAAAAAGAACCGAGTTTATGGGAAGAAATATTCTCTTGTTTCTCATTCGTCTCATCATCATCGTCGGCAGGTTCGTCGAAGAAGGCAACAATCACTTCTCTCCTCTCACCAAATTATGAGCGAAATGATCCGAACGATTATTTTGATGATAATTTACAAATGAATGGATGTCAAAGGAAACGAACGATACCAAACGATGAAGCTTATCATGATTGTCATTTCCAACCAGCATATCATTTTGATGAGAATGTCAATTTTCATAAACAAATGAATATGCAGAACAATAATTTGCAAGTTGTCAATTCATTGAATTATGATGATAATCTCAATACAACATATGATAATAATCATCATCATCGTCATCATCAACAACAACAACAACAACAATCACATCGTCATAATCATCATCCATTTACGTCACATTCTCAACAACCATCTCAACAACAACAACAACAACAACCAATAACATCCAATCAATTTAATCAACAAAATAATTTTTTGAATAATTTCTCCGATTCACAACAACAACAACAACAACGTCAATTTGATAATCCATTAATTGATAATGATAATAGTACGGCGTATAGTCAACAAAATTCCACATCGAATGAAGATTCGAGTGGAGTTGAAGGTTTGGAACCGATAGTTAATTGTAAGAACTTTTATTATGTTCACGGTCAATCGGTGAACAATTCAACAAATCAAAATAATCAAAATGGTCAATTATTCCCATCAACTAATCATTTGCCTTATCCCCATTATATCGATACGTCTTTAATTCATTTCCAACAACAACAACAACAACAACAACAAAATCCATCTCATCAATTAATTCATAATATGACAGTTCATCCCGATTCGAATAATTTATTATTATTACCAGTTCAATCTGCAAATGTCCTACCCATCTCACAAGTTAATCATCATCCACAACAACAACAACAACAATTCACAGTTGAACAACGGAAATTGAATGAGAAAGATATATCTCGTTATCCATCCTATCCCAACATTCGAACAGATAAAGCACTTTATGAGAAAATCAATTATTCAAATAATAATAACAACAACAACAACAACATTGATCCAAATTGTATAATACGAGATGATCAGCGATATACATTATTAGCTTCATATCCACCCGATCTACTTCATGGAAGTCATAATGTTACTCAAATATCATCACAAATCGAAGATGATCGACATCGTTCACTTACACAATTGAATAAAAAAAAATCATCACAAGATAGTGGAACATATCTCCTCTCGTCAGACGACAGTAAACATCGATCTATCCTCAATGTCAACCCAGACGAGAGAACACACAGTAACAACCAAAGTACCACAACTACCAAAACTTCGACGACGAGTTTGGATGAGAATCTTTCAAGAAACAATTCACTCAAAGCGCAACGTCTCTATGACGATCGTATTCGCATTCTCAACAAATCGTTAACAACTACCAAATTCTCAGTTGAACCAAAAAGGAAGAATAAACGGAAATCTTCAAATTCAAATAAACTCAATCGACAACAAATTAATCAACGAAAATCACCAGAATCTTCAAAAAAATGTCCGACAAAAAATCGTTTGACAAAAACTCGCCGTTCAAAAACTAGTTCCATATCAGGCGAACGACAAAATTTGCAGACAAAAAAATTCAATTCCGAGTCATCCGAAATTAAATTGAAAGATAGTAGCACAAAAGATAGTTTAAAAAACGACGATAAGTTAGAATAAAAATTCTTTAATTGAAATGATTTTCCTTTTTAATTGTAGCTCAATTTATGCCGAAGTAAATTTAGAAATGCAAATTGATGCCATTGAACAATCGATTAATGAAGCGTTGAAAAATGAAGAATCCTCAAATTGGGAATCGAAAGAGTTTCTTGTATAAATTAATGATTTTACAATACCATCACCACCTCTCAGTCAGATGATGAAAATGAGAAAATTTTCTTTATAATCATCAAAATAATTTTCTTTAAAAAAAAATATTATAATAACTTTTCGAATTATAAAAGTTTATCGAATAAAATAAATTGTCATTTTGTAAAAAAAGAGATGAAGGAAATTTATTAATATTAAATAATATCGATACTCTTGTGGTCATTTAGAAGAAGAGAGGAGTGACATGTCAATTCTACGTCAATGAAGACGAAGGAAGAAAAGAAATATAATCGTAGGAGGAAGAGGAAGAAGATGAAGAAATTACAGGAAACACAAATAAAAGTCTCATAAAAAATTACATAAATAAAAAGATTTTTCTTTATAAAAAATATTGAGAGAATCAGATTATTTGGCGTCAACCGTTTGCTTATGATTATCGATCGATTGATTATCGATTTCATTGTCTGATTGATTTGCTTGATCTTCTTCCGCCGTCTGATATCCATCAGTTGTCATTTGATCATCATTCATATATTGATCATGATTCAAACCGTTATTGTTCGGTGATATTTGACCTGATGGCGACGACGATGATGATGGAAAGAAAATATCTTCTGTCGATTTTTCTTGATAAGATATCGAAGTATTATCCTCTTTCTTATTATTATTGTTATTGTTTGTGTTTTGTATGAACATCTTGTCGCCAATTTCAGATAAGGAGATGTCGTCTGAATTCTTTTTTAGTTGATGAGAAACTTGACCGTTTAGAATGGAATCGCCTTGATCTCGACTGACAGATAAACTCCAATCGAGAGGTTTGTTTGGTTCGAATGATAAATCTTGATCTGCAGCAATTGTGAATTGTTTAAGATTGTTCTCGATTGTCTCTTCTTGTTTCACTACAATATTTTGAAGTTCGCTAATTTTCTCATCTTTCTCATTCAATTTATCTTCTAATTCGTTTGTGGAAATTTTGAGCAATTCATAATCTTGAGTTAATTTAACGAATTTTTCATTATTTAATTGTTCTTGTTGTCTCGTTTCGTATAACTCCTTTCGCAAATGATTATGTCTCTCATCGATTTCATCGATAAGTTTCATATAATTACTGATTTGTTCATTTAGTTCAGTGACGAGTCGATTGAGATCTTTTATTGTATTTTCATGAGCAGAATTCTTCATTTTTTCTGTTTCGAATAAACTACGAAATTTGACGGAGGATCGATACGCGATAAATTTCTCCTTTTCAAATTCTTTACATTTATCTTGTTCCTTTTCTAATTGTCGTGAATATTCTTCGACATTCTCCTCATAATTTTTCGATTTTTTCAAACATTTCAATTGATTTTCTAATTGATTGATGCGGAGGATGAGTTCGTTTTTCTCGCACAAATTCTCCCATTTCGATGTGGTATCACTTTCCATCAATTTCATCATTTCATTAACATATTCCAATTTTTTATTCATTTCATCTTCACATTGTTTCATGATATTGATGGAGATCCATAAATTCGTCAATTTCGGTGAGGTTAATTCATTGATCAATTTGTAATTATTATTGATGAGTTGAGAGTTGTTATTCTGATTGAAATTATTTGTGGAATTGATGGAATTGAATAGAATGAGATCGTCCGTATAAATTCTCAATGCTTCAATTCCTTTCGGATGATAAAGAATACATTTTGTTAGAATACATGGATGAATGGCACCGTTCTCATTTTCAGTTACTTCGATACCGAATTGAATGAGATCGCCTGAGTAAATTGCGTATGGTTCACTATCTTTCATCGCTTTCCCTAATCGAATATTGTTGACGAAAGTTCCGTTCGAACTTTTCGTATCTTTCAAATAGAATTGATTTTTCTCATACCAAATGATTGCATGTGCTCTCGACAGAACTTTACAATCGAAGAAACCGTTCGAAATCATCGCCTTACATTTGGGAATTGATCGACCAATTTTGATGATTCCATCAACTTTGATAATTCGCTCACCAAATTCATGAGAATTCATCACTTGACGAAAGACACAATGTGGCGATGAACTCTCTTGCATCATCTTCTTCACTGAATCTTCAACTTCATTTCTCTCCACATTCTCCATCGATTCTTTCTCTTCTTCATTCACTTCATTATCTCCTTCGATCTCACTCTCATTATTTGTCTTGTCTCCACAGATCGTTGATTCGATCGAAGAGATAGACATCGTATCATTTCCATCATCTTCATTCATCTCCTCATGACATAACATAATTTTTTTTTCTAGTCGACCTCGACTACTAAATGTCCGATAAAAGGAGAGAAAACAGAGATAAAAATCTGGGAAATTAAATGGAAATATCAATTAAATAATTTTATTGTTTCGCACATCTTTCCTTCCCAAACAATTCATTCTTCCCCCCCGCTATACCATATCCAAAATTAATTGTATAAACCAATTGTCCTCTCCCTCCTCCCTCTCATCATTCATCTCATTTTCATCATTCTGTTATTAATCATATCTAAATCAATTCCTCAATCGAAATAAAAGCTCATATTTTTTTCAATAATCTTCTGACGAAATATTCTCATTCAACTGCTTATGTAATGGATAGAACTTTATTAATAATAATAAATAGAATTAATAATCTTTTTAAATAGTCTTTATCAATAAAGTATATGGAGTATTTCTTCCCAATTTCCCGTTCGCTTTATGTCCACATTCCTTTTTTATCTTTGATCTTCTTTTCCTTTTCTCACATATTTCTTCTTCTAATTTTGTCCAACTTTGTTTGCTCTTTTTCTTTTCTTACACGTTACACACATTTCAAATTTTTTTCTTACACTTGCCTAATACCTAATACCTAATACAGTTCAACAACACACAATCGTGATGAACTTTTATTTTTTCTCTTTCTAATTTAAACTCAACTTTTTATCATTACCTTTCGTAGTTACCGTAGTCTTCAAATAATAATCAAACGAACGATCATCTAAAAACTGTTGAAATTCTGACTTGAAATTATTTCAGTTTAAATAATCTGCCAAATGTAAGGAAGTCATATAGAGCTATTTAGGTTGTTCGAAATTTATTTACTAATTAGACTTGTGAAATGGTCTTCCAAAATTCGACGACATAGTTTCAAAAACTTTATGTTAACGATTACAATGAACGACAGTGATATTCGCCGTTTGTCGCTTGTTTAGTCTCCATTCTATTAATTGTTAAGCTTACATTTTTTGTTATTCTTAAACTTTGTCAAATATCTATCCTGAATCTCGATGAGCAATTCATTATCCTACAATCTTTACTCCTTTAATATATGGGAAATTTCGGGTAATCTCCCAATTCCAATAGTGTCCATTTCTGAATTGTCCGATGTTAAATTATTAGAACTCTTTTCCTTTGTCTATTATGTGTTCCGTTTGAGAATACATATTTGTATAAATAAAATTAACGAATAAAACTATTTTCAGTTAACAAATGATAACATGAAATAATTGAAATTTAATTTTTGAAATAATGAAATTAACTTTGAAATTTAATTAATACAATATAAATTAAAATACTCCTTTAGTTTCCAATGACTAAAATTTTAAAAACAATTATAAAACTTAATTTTCTAGGGAGGAATTATTGTAGAAAACCATTTAGTTCTTCTTGTTCATTTATTCTATCAGAACCACACTCAGAAATTAACCTCATTCTAATTTTATAATTACAATGTTTGAGTAATTATTTGTCTATCATTTCAGTCGAAATAAAATTAAAGTTCAACCAAATAACATCTGATTATATTCGCAAGTGGAATTTGGTTAGAACTGTCAAGTTCGACCTAGAAAACATATCATCGAATCATCACGGATGATTTGTGGTAATAATACTGATTAAATAAATTTGAAAATTCTCTTTCTCTATTTGCTATATTTCTTTCCACTTAACATGTCTACTATTTATGGAATGATTTTCGTTGACCTTCAATTATTCGACCATTCATTTCGGGGCCACATCAACAATATCTGCCGACTGACCTGCTACTTCCGAAACATTTATTCCAGAACACTCGTCTCGTTACCGTAAGTAAGAAAAAAACATATTTCCTTGTCGAAATTTCCGCCAGATTTCTTGATATTTCTATGAAACTTTCTCGTGTTTGTCCTTCAAATTATTTATCCGTCTCCGGTGGTCAGATTTACATACGTTTCTCTCAAGTTCAAGGTCACTTAATATTTTCGTTTTCTTTTGTAACTAAGGAATTCGAAGTACATCTACTACGTACAACACAACTAGTAATTATTCGATTGCCTTTTCCAGTTGTTAGAAAGAATTTATTATTGGTAAAATTTCCAAAATTAATTTATTTTTTCATCAACTCCTTAACAACATCTTCTTCATTATGTTACAGTTCTTTAGTTGATTATGTCTCTTCATCTTCTCATCAATGGCCACTTTTCCACCATCCATAATTCATTTTTTGAAAATAAGATATGTTATTTGATTAAAGAAAAATGATATTAGTCAAACTTTAAATTCTGAATTTTTCATGTAATTTATACGACATGAGGTGATAAAAAAGAAACGACCAAGGATTTCTTTCATATATCGCTAACTTCGCAATTCATGAAATTTCACCGAAAATATTTCTCACCTAAAATATTCTTTAAAATATTATAAAACAATTATATCTCTCTGGCCTTGTAAAATTTAACCATCGTTCTCAATATGATCCTCAACGTTTTCAACTGATTTTTCTATTAAAAAAATTCCAGATTTTATTACTAAATATTTCACCATAAATGTTAGAACAATTTGTATATCTTATATCGTATATCATTTTAATATCACTTTGAATAGATTCGATGTGGATTACCCAAATGAGACCGATCGATAAAGCAAAGGAAGATGAACGACGAACCGTACAAGAAAATTTGATATCAACTGATTCCCGAGAAATTATCACATATGATGATGTTCTAAAACAAATTGGTAGTTTTGGTAAATTTCAAAGTTTCTGGTTTGTCGTCTTAACTATCATATACGGTTTGTCCAGTATCATGGTGTACGATTGGGTCTTCTTAATGGCAATCCCAGAATATCAGTTAAGCTTTGAAGAAAAAAAAATAGTCAAAAAATTTTTCACTTTTTCAGATGTATAGATAATGAAAGAAGAAATATTTCTGTCGAGGATCAATGTTTCGTACGAAATTCAACCGAACCTTGCCACAACTTCAATTATTCAACCGAATTCTATGATAATTCTTTAGTAATTCGAGTTACACCAATTATTTTACCAATAAAATTTTTATTAAGTGAAAATTCAGTGGAATATGGTTTGTGATCGTCTTTGGGTGAGGAACATAATTCAAACTTGTTTGTTCATTGGACTGATGTTTGGGAGTTTGGTAGGAGGAGTGGTTGCTGACAAGTTCCAATTTTTTAACTTTTAATAATCGTCCATATCTAAAAACTTATGAAGGTCTGGTAGACGGTTTTCTACCAGATTTGGGACGGTATGGTCTGTTACGTTTTGGGTGTTTACCGCTTTGACACCCTTGCTGGACAATTACTGGTCTACACGCTCTGTTATTATAATTTATTGTTTTTTCAAATTTTGTTTGGGATTTGGTCAATTCTTCCTTATTACTGTCATTTATCTATATGGTTAATTATATTTCATTTTTTTTCGTTATATCTGATGAGACGTATATCTGATTAGTTAGTGAGATGGTTGGAATTAAACATAGACCTAGAGCGAATATTATCCTAACAGCATTTTGGGCAATTGGAGAAATTATTTTTGTCATGTTCGCTTACTTCATTCGACATCCAGTCAAACTTAACGGTTCTTTAGTGGTAACGTTCATTCCATTCTTATTGCCACTGATATTCTTACCCGAATCTGTTCGTTGGTTGTTGGTGGAACATCGTTTCGATGAGGCTTACGAAATCGTTAAAAAGAAGATTCGGTGGAATAAAGGATCAACTTTTCAATTGAAAAATTGGGACGAATTAGTTTCATGTGAAAGAAGGAAATTGGAATTGGAACATTTAGATAGGGAAGAGAATACTTCAATCATCATCACTTCAATCAAAGAGTTATTGAGATCAAAAATTATGATCCGCATTGTTTTCAGTTGTTGGAATTTGCTGTTAGTTATTTAAATTGGAAATTCTCATATATTATGGTATTATCAAATTTCAGGTTTTCAGGCGTCCTTATTTATTTTGGTTACAGTTTTTCTACTGATAAACTACCTGGCAATCCCTATAGAAATTACTTTCTTTCCGCAGTTTTGGAACTTTGTGGAGTAGTCATTACCATGTTCGCTACGATCAAATACGAAAAAAGACCAATTGTGGTCACTCTATTCTTCACATCAGGAATTATTAATATCATTCTCGCGATCCAAACTATCATTCCGTTAGGACAATTCAAACATATCAGTGATATCGTCGTCATTCTTCTAAGCTTAACTGGGAAAATGGCTGTTGCTGGCATTTGTGCAATTGGATTTTTTCTTTCCGCCGAATTATTTCCAACATCTATTCGAGGAATCTGTTTCGGCACTTGTAGTTTAGCCTCTAGAATTGGCTCATTCTTCGCCCCACAAATCTTATTTTTGAGCCATAAATATCATCCTTCCATCTGTTATATCATATTCAGTGTATTTGCTATTTTCGCTGCATTAACAACCTCACGTCTTCCACGTACTGCTAATTTGCCGATGGCTCAAACGGTTGCCGAAGCAGAACAATTATATCAATCAAGGCGGTTAAATATTTTCCAATAATATCCAAAATAATTTTCTTTCAGCCGAAGGAAACTGAGCAATGCTCCATGAAAGAATGTCGATGTAAAGAGATTTAGATCAAAATTGTAATAATCATCTAAATTTTATTTTTTTATGTATCTTATTTTAAAAGTTGTTTCTCATCATTTTCCTTATTATTCATATAATAAACTAAAGTTTTCATTTTGTCTCTTAATGTAGGAATCTTCTAATTTATTTGTATGGTCGATATGGAAACTTAAAAAAAACATCCAACATTAAAACATTCTAATCCAAGGTTAATTCATAAAAATTCTGCAAGGTAATTGAGAAACAATTTTTCCTTTATTGATTCTTCAACCTTTTCTCATCGTGAAACAAGAAAAAAGTATAAATTCTGTTCATCAGAAAAGGAGAATCTTTTGAACTTTTTAGAATATTTAAAGAGTATTAAATAACTTTTAAAAAAAATATAATAAATTCGTATTTCGATATGATTTGAAATACATTTGAGAACATTTATTGGGCAATACGAGTCTTTCAAACCTTCAACACATTATCGAACTATTATTTTTGGATTTTATATGTAGTCTCTTCTTAAGTAAAGGTCAATATTTCTAAATGATTGTACACATTTAGAGTTACATTCTTATACGTTTTTGTCTCTAACCTTCTTCAACAATGAAACAAGTAAATTATTTAGTTTTTAATTTAACAAATACGTAATTGTGGAAGTAGCTCCTTCAGAGTGTTCTTAACATCTTATTCATTTTTAAAATAATTCAAATAATTTTCTATTCATTTGACCAGTATATCGACGATGTCGAGTATTTCGTAAAGATTTACTTCTCTTTTGTAAAATCTCCAATTGCTATATATGCTTAAGCGAAAAAAAAAACTTTTTTCGAAAAGATAATTTTTGTTGATTATAATCAGGTTCTATAGAAACTTAATTTGTTAAACAGGTTCATATCATTGAATAAATCAATATTCATGTCTCGTATAATTCAATCGATATGAACAAGTTTCTAGATTAAAATTAGTATTCAATCGGGAATAATGGAAGAAGAACAGGAGAAGCAAAGTATTCTCTCACATCAAACAACTGATCATATTAGTTACGATGATATTGTCGAAAAAATTGGAAGTTTTGGGAGATTTCAAAAATTTTGGTTCTTCATATTCGGAATGGGCTATTGTGTTTCATGTACCATGTTATTCGATTGGGTATTTATAATGCCAACTCCAGAATTTAAGTTTCGTAATCGAACTTAAAATAATGTCAGCTAATTACTATTGATATTCTCCATTTAGATGCGTCGAAAACATTGAAGGTAATTTTAGTGATCAGTGTTCAGTTTTAAACACGAGTCAACCATGTACCAATTTCATATATTCGGAAAAATATTATAAGGATTCATTAGTTAATCGAGTTAGGTGATTTTATCTATTATAAAATAGAAACTAATAAAATGAAATGAATTTAAAGTGGAATTTGATATGTGATCGGTTATGGATAAGAAATACAATTGTTGGGTGTTTCTTCTTGGGTATGTTCATTGGATGTACGTTCATTGGTATTATGGCTGACAAGTAATTTTATTGAAATTTCTCCAATCTTCTTATTTAAATACATCGTAGATTTGGAAGAAGATTTGTATGTCGGTTTGCAGCATTCTGTGTACTCATATTCTGGTTGTTGGTAGCGCTTTTACCGGTGTTGGACAATTATATGGAAATAAATATGGTAATCGCGTTTTATTGTGTCGCGAAAATTGGACAGGGTGTCGGTCAAATAAGTTTAATGTCAATAACATTGATGCAAGGTTAGAGGAAACAAGAAAATTAAAAATGAGACATTGATTATAAACTAAAGTCACTGGACTTGTTGGAAATCGTCATAGATCGATGGTGAATATGTTGATGGGCGTTTGGTGGGGAATGGGTGAAGTGATTTTGGTGATATTCGCAAAAATCATTACAAAACCCATTATACTTAATGTAACGCTTGTAATATTGATAGTTCCGTTTGTAATATCACAAACATTTATGATTGAATCCGTACGGTGGTTATTAGTTGAAGGGCGTTTTGACGAAGCGTTTGAACAAGTCAAAAAGAATGTTCGATGGAATAGAACATCTTCTATTGACCAAGAACTATGGGATAGATTGGTGGCAAGTGAGAAGAGAAAATTAAAAATAGAAAAT
>JALJEE010001111.1:0-20705 GCA_023231475.1 Seison nebaliae | reverse complement strand
AATTTACACATGGGGGTTTTCGATGGTGACGATTTCAAAAAATCAAACCACGATTTAAAATAGTTTACGGTTGATCCGGAAATGCAAAAACACAACTTTTAGAAAATGCTCAATAATTATGTCATAATTTAATTTTTTTTTAATTTTTCTAATGTAATTATACATGCTCTACAAGATAGGCATAAAAGGTTTTTTTAATTGAGAAGGATAAAACTTTTAAACCATATTTTCGAAACATGCGGGAGAGAGAAAAATGAACTCTTATGCAAAATGCCCTGTTAATGCATGAAATATTTAAATTTTTTCAAATTTTTTTGCACTATCTTTAAGAGCTTGAATAGGGCTATTTTGTGATATCCCCTTTACAAGAGATACTTCATAGAACAGAAGTTATGACCGGTTTTATAAAAACGTAAAAGTGTCCGATTATTTTTAATTCCTACTGTATGTTATTATTTATATGTATTATAATTTATAATATTAATGATTCAATTTAATATTATACTGAAATTTTGAAAAATTTGTAAATTTTTAGGGGGAATTTTCTTAAAATCATGACAACTGGCAAATGAAAAAATTATAGTTTTGAAAAATGCTCAATAATTACGTCAATGTTTAATTATCACAAGATGATTATCACGTCAATTATCGCAGTTTCTACCCGAAACAAAAGTACAGAAAAGAGCATGTAGAATGAATTGAAGCATAACGTATAGCTTAACTTGCTAGAAATGAGGACTTGTTTTTACTGATTTTTTTTCAATTTGAAATTTTACTGATATTTATTTCTGCAGTTAGGCGTACATGTTGAACCAGAATGTTCAATTATTCATTCTACCTAATTCTCAACCATAGGATAAAAGACTTAAAGCCATATTAATTCCCCTTTATTATTAGTGGTAATTTACCACTATAGAAATAATTCATTCCTTGTAAATTCTATTTCTCAACGCACAAGAATGAACACAGAGTAACAAGTACAAGTACAACTAGTTTAAACATTCTCAACGATATTACCAGAATAATAAAAAGTTCCATAAGAAATGTATTCAGATAAAATGGGACTTTTAGACAAGTTATCATAATTGACAGATCCTTATTTTATCCCCACAACAATAGCTCGCCACTACTAAATAATGGAGATAATAACATTGCTCATTAAATGAATCTTTTCAAATAAATGATTTAGCTTGACTGAATGATTTAAAATGTTAAAATTTAATGATAGAATTCAGAATTGTTAATCCGTTACTATTCTTATAGAACTATGTTAAATTTTTTTGCAATGGTGTTTGATCTTGGTACAAGTAGCTATAAGTCATATATGTTTCATCATTCCGTTTCATTTGGTGTTGTGCAGGATTAACTGGGTGTATTATATCTCGTTTTAAGAAAAATAAGAAGATTGATATACCGAAACTAATTAATAATAGAATCCCTAAAATAGGTACCAACGCATTAAGATTCTTGTTATTACATTTGTTACGACATTTCTCTTCTTTAAAATTTTCGAATTCTCCTATTGTCTCATTGGAGTTTTTCTTAAGTACATTCGAGTTAGAAGTTAAGTTGGTTGTGGAATCATTTTGAGATAGAAATAAAAATGATTTCGTTGTTATCAGAATTCGATGAGAATAACGTTGAAGAGGAGCTAACGAAGACACCGGTGACGACTGTTTTATATGTGGAGATTGTGTTGAGTATTTTGAATTAGATATTAACTTTCTCCTAGTAGGTAGAGGTGGTAATGGTGGAAGTGGAGGAAGTGGCGGATAAATTTTAGAGTATAACGGAGCTAACGAAGGGACAAATCTTGATTGTTTTATTTGTGAAGAGCTTGTTGACTGTTGGAATTTAGGGATTAACTGATTTCTAGTAGGTAAAGGTGGTAATGGTGGAAGTGGAGGATAAATTTTATTAGAGTACTTTGGTGAATATTTGGCTTTTATGGTTGGTAATGGAGGTAATGGAGGTAATGGTGGCAAATCAGGTAATGTGAAAGGTTGTGTCGATCTTACTGGTTGTGTATTAGGTATCGGTGTAACATTAAAATCATAAATGTCATCATGATCATGTCTAATGAACGGTTTTAACGTAATTGGTATGTTCATATATTTTTGATGAGCTAAAGGATGTTTAGTTACCAACAGATGTTTTCGCTCAAAAGAATATATCTTATAAGTTGGATTACTGTTTCTTGTAGAATTTTTGTAAGGTTTTAAATGTTCATTATCTTCTCTAAATCCATATATTCCACGACACCGTTCATCGCTAGGACAGAATTTAGTATAAACAGGAGGATATCTTACATTTTTGATCTTATACAGCTCATGTCTCTTCCATCGAACTTTTCCGAACCAGTCGATTTTCGAATGATTAGTTAGAGTATCTAAATATTTGGTGAAATCGGTTGGAACTTTCAGAAGTTCCAAATATCTTTCCCATTGTAACTTTATGATTTTCAAAACTGTATCTGTATACGGTGGATGCATTGTTACAGTACAATAATTATTCAAATAATCTTCAGAATTTTGCAGGTTAACGCGATAGCGACTTTCTAATTTGGTGTAACATTTACATTGAAACCATTTACGATCAGATGTCGCCGAGCAACTATTACCTCTTCCACATAATAAATTACTTTGCCGTCGACACAAATCAATGAAATCAGCGGCTATTAATTCTGTGGAAGTGAAGTAGAAAGAAAATTGATATCACTTTTTTTCCAATAAATTTTAACTTTCACAAAGGTTACAACAACCCAGTGATTCATCACAAGCTCGTTGGAGAGAACCATATTTTAAGTATTTATATTTTATTGTGTCCATACATGACATTCGCTGGTTCATTTGTTTATGGCATAAAGGACAAATTGTGTCCGTAGGTAAATCAACATCATATAGACAACCTGTTTTAAAATTATTTTAATTAGTTATCTTTTATCAGTTAAATTATTAAATAGAAGAAACCTTTTCTTTTGCTTTTAATAATACATTTGTTTGAATGACATTGCTAAAGAAAAAGTTGATAATTTGAAAAATATAAAATATTTGAAAGTTGTAACTCCAATAAAACCGTCAATGTTATGACATGTAGTACCATCAGGTGTTTGAAGTCTGAGAGTTTCTTCGTCTTGGTTTGTCATGTTGAATAACTGAATTATTTCTGTAACATCTGTTGATCTAGTAATCTGACGTCGTTCATTTATAAATCTTTGGCAAGTGACCATGTCACAAATATTTCTCGAATCCTAATTTTCCCAACGATAAATATTTTTAAAACTTTATTGCTAAAATGTTTAACTCGATTCCAAAAATAATTCAATCCATGTCCCAAACGGCAATGAATATCCGGTGTCAGCATAGTATTTCCTAAACTCAATATTTCGGCATTGTGAAAAGGAATCTTATAATCTGAATATTTTAAAGGTTCATAAATATGTTTGAAGTATCTTGATTCATTCGTGCAACCATCGTACGGACTTTGTTTGATTAATTGTATTGAACACTTGCTCAATTTCACATTGATTGGTTTAGTATCTGGTAAATGTCCTTTCATGATATAGGGATAACCTCTTTCATTAATTATGCAACTTTCTTTGTTATAATGTTCAGCATGTAACACACCAAGACTATAAAATGAAACATGAACTAGACTTATTGTGCATTAAAATTTTACAAACACATGCATGGCTTCATGTGAAGAAATGATAGTACTTAGAGCAAAATCAATGTTATGCGAAATTGCCATTATACTCTAATCAAACAAACATTCTTAGATATTACGCTTTGGCAATTTAAGTAAATTTTATAACTCGAATTTGCACATTTTTAATAAAGTATCCCAGTCCGCATCTATCACCAGTGCCATATCCTATGCCTAATATAGGACCACCTCTATGAACTAAAAAATTGCTGTATGAAAAAAAGATGATTATCAATTTTTTACTTCGATTTTAGTAACCCTGAGTACAATAGAAAGACATTGACATCTTCATACTCTTTATAGACTAGTTGGAGAGATCTCGTCCACAATCCAAACATATCCAAAATATTCGGTACTGACATGGTTTTTTTATAAAAAAGTAAATCGATCTTCTGATATGTGTATATCTCATTCTCCCAAGGTGCTTTTCTATCTGTCTAGCAATGTTTGAAGAATGAACTAAATGAAAGAAAAAATTTATTAAATGTAAAACTTCCATTAAAATGACTTTGACTAAATGGAATTGCATTCGAAATTCATCCCAAATTAAACGATTGAACTAACCGAAATTACGATTAGATTAAATAGATTAGAAAAATTTTAATAATTCTAACACTGTCAATATGTCCTTTCATGTAATATGCTAATGAGTTCCTGATAGTATAACGATCGACCGATATTCGACTTCCTAATAATCGATTTGTTTCACGTAAAGCGATTGTCATATATTTTAGCATTTCTCTATCGATGACAACCGCCAAATTTATATGACTATGTTTAAACGGTGGTGCTCGTAACGCCGCGTGAGAAAAACGCGATTGACCCTTGTACGATACCCATCTGTTTAAATTGCCAATCAATTGTCGATTAACCACCAACGTATGATATTCAAATAATAAATGATTTTTCCTCATCTTCTTTTTAGATTCTTCTAACTCTCCATCATCACTACTAACGTGAAAGATGATCAATGTCATTATTGTTCGATATCGTCTAAAAAATGTCATTTTCTAAAAAGTTTCCAAACGTCTAAACGGAATCTTTCACTAACTAAATGTCTAAGTGAATGACTTATATTTAACACCTTCTCTTTGTGTTTTTTGGAAAATATTTTAGATTCGACAATCTTATCCACAGTTAAGGAGACAGTGAGATTCGTAACATTATTCAGTGTAATTGAAACTTCCAAAGGTCGCGTCTTTTCCATCGGAATATTAAACTTTTTATCACAAACCGTTTCAATCATAAAGTCACTTAAGGTAACATCTCTCTCACATTCGATATGCAAATGAAGGAATAAAGCGTCGTAATAAAAACTTAACAGAACAGAAAGCCCAACCGAGATATACATAATATGTATAAACCCAATCAAAAAAGCGACAAGTTAAGTTAAATTGAATCAAGTAATCTTATTCATTTCCAATATTATATCCGAAAGAATTTTTAATTATTTGTTTAATAAACACTTCAATTAGTAATTATAATCATTAATGATGATTTGATGAATTAATTATTACTGTGAATATTTTAAAACTGTTTATCATTTATCAAATACTAAATTTTCTTTTTGGTGAAGACTATTAAGTAATAGCTGTTCTACGAATTCATTTTAGCAATATTTATTAATTTAACTATATTTACAACTGGCACATATTTGGTACGAATCTGATATTTATAATTTGAAAGACAAAAACTATCAGAGAATCTAAAAATTTCCTTATTATCGTCAATTTTCTCATAATTTTGTATCAATTTTTTGAGACTTCTCTAGTACATAATCTATACACAACTGTTAACCACCCCTCTTCTATAATATTTTTGTATAATTAACAATATTTTATATTTAAAATTTTTTTTATCTGAACAAGCGTATTTTAAGACAAGTCGAAATATAACAGTAGGAAACACGTAATTATTACGAATTTTAAAAGAGAGAGATGACGTGTAATTATAATTACAAACTTTACCATTGTTAATTGGTACGTATAAGCAGTTATAGTGCAACAGTTATTCCGTTGCTAGACATAATAGTCAAACAGTTATAAGGGCAGATATTACTAAAGAATGAATGAAATAAGACGATGAGCATTCAACGTATTGATTCTGATATCGTAACGACTATTTTGCGAAAAAAGATTAATGATGACAGTTTTCAAGATAAACTGCCATCACCAAACCCAAGAAATTTAGATTTGTCAAAAGAAAATATTCTCCAGTGTTTAAAGAATTGTCCTGATGAAACCACTTTTGACAATAGTAACAATAGTTACGATTATCAAATTGATCAACAAATTTCCTGTTGTACTGACTTGAAACAATTAAAGGATAAAACCGGTGTCGATTCACGAAAACCATTCAGTAAATTTATCAGCTTCTTTGCTTGTGCTTTTCGATTGCAAGGATTAACAGAAGAACCTATCTCCAGCAGTTCACTTACCAGTATCGAAATAAGTACAAATAAACATGCGGAATTTGAAAATGAAAACAAATCAACATTAATTAGTGAAAAGATGAAACTTACGGAAAAAATTTTTGACGAAAGTTCTTCAACAATTGAAATTAGTAAAGAAAAATTTATGGCAAATGATATGGAGCTTAAACGGCTTTCCCAAGATAGTATTCTCAAAAAGAATGATGAAAGGTTAAATGATAAAATAATGGAAAACTACGAAAATAAGATAAGGATATTGAATGATGAGATCGAAAATAAGAGAAAAAGAATTGCAGTTTGCGAGTCAATTATTTTGAGGAAAGAATCCACCATTCAACATAACAAGATCATTTTTAATGATTTCTACGAAAAAGTAATGGAACTAAATGAGACATATTCAAAACAAATGTTAGAGTTGAACAACACACTCTATACAGAAATGGTCACTGAACATGAATATAGTAAGCAAATAGACTTGTTATCAACATTTTTCCAAAAATTATTGCGACACAAAGTTAAAGAGCAGCAACCGATTAACAAACAGAAAGAATATGAAGAAATGAAGAAATTAATGAGATCATATCGATTCATATCGGAAGAGTTACATAAAATGCTTATAACACATTTATCTGATAATCAATGTGAGAATATTGGAAAACATTTGAAAAATTCAAATATTGAAAAATTGATGAAGATGAAAAAGAAACATATTCCCAATGAAATATTCGATAAGAAGGGAAAAATGAGAAGAATGAAGAATAAATTAGATATGGCAAACTGTTTCAAATTCCAACAACCTAAATTGACAACTGATGGTATATTGAGTAATATGGAAAATTGTATGATCGATATTGATTCCGATGGAATTCCAGAAAATAGTTCCATCGATATTGAAACGATTCCCATGAATAATATGTTGAATCATCTTGAAACGTATGAAATAAATCAGGATGTTCAATTTTTATCTAACCATTTCAATATCAATAACAATAATGAGAGAATGAAGGATTTTTAAGGAATTTTTCTTAAATTTGATTCTATAAATATTTTATAAAACATTTCTATTATTTTAATTCTTAGGAATAATTGAAAAAAAAGTTTATAAATAAATTTTTATAATTCACAAAAGAAATGAGAGATAATAATTCGTTACTGTTCACCATCTCTCTCTCTGAAATATGTCTACCTTTCTTTAGTCAATAAAAAAGAAGTGGAAATTTAAAACGTATCACTGGAATGAAACGGACAAAAAACAAATGAACGAAATCAAATTAAATTAGAAAACGAAGAATTATTATTTTAAGATAATTCACCAACAGGCGCATTATCTAACCAGAGTGAATGCATATACTTATATAAGCAATCACTGACGGAAATCTGAAAGAATTGAAAGAATTTTAGGAAATTTAAAATAAAATTTTAATGATTCTTTAACTTTATATGGAG
Source organism: Seison nebaliae (assembly GCA_023231475.1). NCBI lineage: Eukaryota > Metazoa > Rotifera > Pararotatoria > Seisonacea > Seisonidae > Seison > Seison nebaliae. The sequence goes on along the minus strand of JALJEE010001111.1, from coordinate 13,123 downwards.
TTGGATTTAATGCTCGTTTAATATCATCTCTTAAACAAATCAATTGATTTCGTGCATGTTGTCGAACTTCACTAATGGATGGTAATTTTGATATAATTTCTTCTTGATTTCCAAATGGATCTCTCATTTCAACAGCATTTCCTCTCCAAAATAAATTGTATAATCTTTCCACTTTGGACGGAACAACATAAGCTCTCTTCGATTCCACATAAGGATTTCGACAAAGAATTCTTACATTCGGTTTTGGCGGTTCTTCATCTGAATAGGAAATTATTCAAATTTTAAAATAAAAAAAATTTCAAACTTGCTAATTGCATTAGATCGAGAATGGAATCACCGTTTTTCGAATATAATCGATAAACTTCTTTTTTTCCAGGAATTGTTACTTTCTCTAGATCTTGACTTAATTTGATTCTTGCTTCTTTGTTCACTTCAACTAACTAAAATTTTCATTTTCCCTCATAAATTTTTAAAGAAAGAACTTTGAAAACACAACCAAGTGCTGGTTGTTTTTGACATGTAACTAAATGAGTGCCAATTCCATAAGAGTCAATCGAATGATCTTGTTGATTCAATGAATTCAACGTTTCTTCATTAATATCATTTGATGCGACAATTCTGATTTTTCCAATATTTTCATTCTTTGTTGCAACGGAAACTTTCATTAATCGTTCACGAACTTCCAATGAGAGATAAGCGAGATCTCCTGAATCTAATCGTATACCAACGGCATTATAACCCAATTCATCTAATGCTAATGCAACTGCTATGAAATTACTCAATCCAGATCTCAACGTATCATAAGTATCGATCAATGCGAGAAACGAATCAGGGAATGCAATCGCATAAGAAATGAATGCACAAAACTCGCCTCGATGTGGTTGTTCTTCTCCGATAGACAATAATTGACAAACAGTCTTCAATTTCTCCAAACAAATATCATAAAAATTCTCTGAATTCTTCCAAGTCTTTCGATTCATAATCGGCAAATTTTTGATATCTTCATTCGATGTGAAAGAAGCGACGAAGGAATGTGCATGTGTTCCCTTCACTGGAATTCCATATAACTTTCCAGCTAATACATTTGATGTGGCATCGAATCCACCAATATAACAATATCGTGATGCTGATAATCCACCATCAGGACCTTGTGCTCGTCGTAATCCAAATTCCAATAATTGTTTGTCGTAACCAGCGGCAAATCGGAAACGAGCAGCATTTGTTGCTACTAAACTTGAGAAATTGACTAAATTTAATAAAGCCGTTTCAAGTAATTGTACAATGGCCAATGGTCCTTCAATTCGAATGAGAGGAACTCTGGGAAATACAACCGTCCCTTCAGCTATCCCAAATAATCGAACTTCATCACAATTAACTTTCTCCAAATACTCGAAGAAATCATTCTCGACATATGACGGTAATACACGTCGCAAATAATTGATGTCTAAAAAATAAAAATTTAATTTGAAATTAGACAAATGAGAAAATTAATGGAAAAAAATTATTGACCTTCTTCGTCAAAACGAAAATCTTGAACGAATTTCAAACATTCTTCTAAACCAGCAAAAATTGCGAATTCACCACCGAAAGGATTCCGTCGAAAAAACAAATCGAACACACTATAATCATCATGACGTTTACATTTCCAGTAAGCGTAACTCATTGAGATTTGATACAGATCTTGAAAAAAAAAAAAAATTTTTATTTTTAAAACATTTTTTTTTTTAAATTTTAAAAAAAGAAAATGAAACCGGTTAATAATGGTTGGACAATGGCATTTCGTCGCGTATGGAATTGTAATGGTTTCTTCGTCGATTCACTTTCGATGATGGTACTATTGGTCATTAAATCCATAATAATCTTTTGCAACATTGTCCAAGAGATAATTAATGGATTAATGATAATGGGAATAAATTTTTCAGAAAAGAAAAATTCGATTAATTTACTTTTTCACCTTCAAACGAAAATATGATGTTTTTATCGAAGAAATTGCGACATGTACAAAAAGACAGAAAGAGAAATTTCTTGTTTCAACAAGTCTCTCACGACTTCAGAGCTACTAATTTCATTGACTTACAAAATCAATTTAGATTTTCTTTCGTTTTTCTCAGAAACGATTTCCAAATTATTATATTTTTTGTTATGGAACGACATAAGTTTAAATAAGAAAAGGAAACGAATGATATTTATGTAAATTTCCACTATTCCAATTAATCGTTGGAAAAAAAAATTAAAATTCTTTATTTTAAGCAATTTTCTTCTTTACAAGAAAAGAATAAAAGAATTTGGAGAACTTGTGAAAGAGACTTTATGTCTTTCCATCAAATTTTGATCTTTCATTTATTCTTATTTTTTTTTTTTGGATAATGAGGATCAATAGAATTACACTGAAGAAAATATGAAAGGAAAATTTTCTGTCTAAAAAAATGGGAAAAATTTCTTATTTCTTCTGGCTGATTAGTTTGAGAAATAATTTTGTACAAACAATAGAAATAAATAATCATTAATCGAATAAATGTGTGTTTGTGTGTGTGTGTGTGTGAGAGTGAGTGCGAAGGAGAATAGGATTGCATGATTTCTTCTTAATTCATGAACACATCGATTAGCGAACAATGAAGAGAAAAGTTTTAGAAAGAAGAGGAATCGATTCAATTATTAACATTTCACTTCATCTCCTCGATCGGTTTCCGTTCGACTCCTTGTTTTCAGGAAATAGATGGAAGAAGATGAGAAAGAATGTTGTTGTGTATTTCCATAAATAAGAATTTTCAAGATTATTTTAGAAACGAAATGACTAAAAATGGAGAAAAAAGGATGTAAATAATAATGGTAACGGTGAAGATGGTCGTAGAAGGTAGAAGAGGAAGAAAGAACAAAAAGGAAAGGAAGGAGATGAAGGAGGAGGAGAAATAACAATATAATCAATTGGAATTATGAAAGTTTTCTTCTTTAAAAATTTTATCCGAAACTTCATAAAATTTCTGTTAGTCTTTCATTTTTCTCTCTTTGCACGATAAATAATCATAATCTCTTGATCTAAAACTTTCATCAATAATCGATCAAATTATTTCATTCAAATATTCCTCATTCCAAAATAATAATTCTTTTCAAACAATTTTATTTAGAATCATTTCCAGACATCACATTATGAAATTCTTCCCAATCAATTCGCCAAAATGATTCACAATTTATTCTCCGTCCTCCTCCTATTCTCTCTTAAACAGCGAGTCTTTTCGACAATTGTTCGAGTCGTTGACAGGCGTGTAGTGTCGTTCCTTTCGCTCTCTCCAAATCGGATGATGAACCGAAATTTCTTGCTTTCCAAATATTCATATCTCCTAAAGAATATGGCATATGAAATGAAATTAGAATGAATAAAATTGAAACGTTGTTGATTTTGACGAAAACATTTTTGTTGTAGATTTGTTATATATTCTTCTTCGATTTGTCTTTCGATCTGACGAACACGTTCAACATCTTCAGCAGGAAATCGATTGGGTTGAACGAAATAATCGATGTTGAGACGTTGTGTATTTCTTCTCAATGAGAATCGTTCGCTTCTTGACATCGAATATTGTTGTTCAGGCATCATTAATCCACTTAGCAATGTCATAAGAACGATTAATAAGATGGGAAGTAATTGAAGGAGAGCTGATCGATTATTCGTTTGATGATTTCCTCTTCGCACATGTTCCGTATGAGTTCGACGGAACCGTTCGGTATGATCTGTTTCGTACGTATTGAACATTGATGGAAAGAATCGAGAGAATAATTCTTCTGCAGAAATCTCATCTTCTACAAAAACGATATTAATTTGAAAAATTAATCAATGAATAAAATCCCAATAACCATAATAAGTATGATAATGGGCGTTATTCGAATAATGTGTTGATGATCTTGGATGTGTCAATTGATAATTATATTCTTCTCTCTTTCTCGGATCGTTTAATGTCTGAAAAGCTTGTCCTATCTTCTTAAAAGCTTCTGTTGATCCCGGTGTCTTATTCTTGTCTGGATGGAATTTTAATGATAATCGATGATAAGCTTTCTTCAAATCAGGTTTCGTCACTTCACGCGACACACCAAGAACATCATAAAAATTCTCACACGACTTAATTCTTTATAAGGAGGAATAAAATAAAAAATTTGAATAAAATTAAACTTTCTTATTTCATCAGTCGCATGTGAAGATGATGATCTTTCTAAAATTTAAATTTTAAAGAATTTAATAATTTAAAATCGTTTTTAAATACAAATTAATAATTCAAATAACTTTCATATGATGAATGAGAAGAATCGGGATTTGAATGTTCTGAAAAAATAAAATTTTAAAGAATATTTTCAAAATGACAATTAAAATGGGGAAACTTTGACGTTTTCTTAAATTTTCCGAATTCGTCTCACTAGTCGATTGCTGATGATAAGAATGAGATTGTGACGATGTATAAGTATTATCATTATCGTTAAAATTATTGTTGGAAGTATTGCGTTTATTGCAAAGTTGTTCTAAATAATCTAATTCGATGAAAATGAGAAAGTTGTTCAAGAAAAAAAAATTTAAATGATAAACATTCTGCTTCAGCGTTATGTGAAATTCGAAGAGATTTCTGAAAAAATTTAATTGCTTTCGATATATCATTTTGTTTCAATGCTTTCTTCGCAACTTCAACACATTTCGCACTTTCGATTGCGTCATCCGTCATCACTCGTCAAATGATTTTCCTATGACAAATTATTTCCTCAACAATTCCCTCTTGTTGATAGACGGAATATTTTGTAAATAAGAATCTGCTAATGAAACGATTCCTTCCTCTTCCTTTTCCAATCGATGTCTAATTGGTAAACCGTTCATGAATTTTCATAAATTGTTCGAAGAGTAAAGCTTCATCTTCGACTGTTGTTGTTAAGAATAATCGAACAATTTAAATTTTTTAAATCATCTTTATGATAACAATTCTTAATAAATGATGGATATTGGCTGACGGTTTCTCCTCCAACTAGATCAGAATGACAAATGATCTTTATCATTATTTCTACAAGAAACATTTATTTATATTATCAGTGACATTAATATTCTATGGTGAGAAGTTCTAGAAGAATCGAAAGAAATCATGAATACTTTTTCATACTCTTTCTTTCTTCTTGTCTATTACTCATTATTAAAGAGAGGACAAATGGAAACTTGTTAATATCCGTTTGAACTTTTTATTTATAACGAACAATTCGAATTAATTTAGTTACGGCGAAATTTGGCGTTTGTGAAGAACTTACAGGGAATTGCTCATTCAAATTCGGTAATGTTCTTCCATTAACGACTCAAGATGAATATATTGTTATTAGTCATATGTTGAATTTTCGATAACTTGTAACTCTTCCTCATAAGAGATTCGCTTTACAATGGAATGACGCGTTAGATTATGAAGTATTAGACAGTTATCCGCGATTATTCTTAAGTTGTGGAAATGAATATATGAAATGTCGATATCATAATGATCTTGAGAGCAAAGATATCATTATAGAAGATAACGAAATGATTATTCCGTTAAAGAGTCATGATAATCAACAATGCTGCTACAAAGGATTATTCCCCGTTCAACTTTTTCTCAAAAAATGTTTTGGAAATTGTTTTTCTAATGGGAAAATACCTCCCGTCTTACTGAACGGTTAAAACTTTATTATCCTTTATTTTCTCCATAATGAATAAAATTTTAAATTTTATAGAATTAAATTTCTTTAAGTTAATTTTACTAGATCAAACTGATCGGCAATTAGGCAATTATGACATAACACTTCTCTTCAAATCTACTTGTTAGCACTCTTCCATTCTCAGATGAAAGATTAAAGTTTAGTTCCAATAAAATGATATAGTTCTCTCTCAATTACAATCAATTGACTTGTATAAACCACACTGGAAAGATTATATTGACGTAGAGTTAGATACTTCCGTCTCGTACTCGGATGAATGTCGGAAATATATAAAATATATTATTTTTCCAAAAACCGGTTAAATTTTTTGAGGGATTTTTTCCTCCAATATTAAATTGATTAAATAGATCGACTTATTATGAAGGTGTATGAAGCAGTTCATACGGAGAGTATTTATGAGATTGACATATTTTCAATTTATCGAAGTTCATTTTGTTTTAGAATGAATTATCACTAATCATCTCTTGAAGAGTTCTCCTATCATTTACAATATAATAAGATTGTAATTTCAAAAATAATTTTGATAATTCCCAATTTATTCATTGTCACAAAATCTCATATTCTCTATTGTCAATTGAGGAAGAATAGTTATGTACATTGCTCATGGAATGCTCAAAGAGTTTTCATTTTATCCTATTAAATTTCCTTCCAACTTTGAAATTTTTTGAAATTTTTTGAAATTTTAAGGATATTTTTGGAGCAACAGCATTCTGTCATGAAAATATTAAATTCTTTTCCCACTTTGAACATCGATTACTGACCACTTATCGTTTACCTGAGATGGTGCAAATATCGGCTGGCAACGAAATTCCTTGGAACTATATCTTTGTTGCTTCAATTTATATATCGTCTTATATGATTGTAGTATTCCGAGATGTTTGTTACTACTCCCTACATTTTTAATATAATATTCTTCATTCTTCCGATTAACAGAGTCAAATATCATACGTCAACAATTATGTGGTTGTTCAATATCGTCTGGAAACAACTAAAGATAAACATAAACAACTAATATTTCTTCACGAACGTTTTATGCCCACAAATAACACTATTACATCAATGTGTGTCCATCCATTATCGAAGGACATCTATTTATATGGTAATTCAGTTAGATATTCAAATTTGGAAAATTTCAGTAAACGTTTTTTTTTAAGATTTATATTTCTCACGATAATGGAATAAATTTCGATGAGTTCTGGTCGTCACCAAAATATCCGATAAAATATTGTCTAATCGATACAACTGATATTATTGTGTTTATTGACACAAGAAATGTGAGTTGGTTCACGAGAAGTGCCTCAAAACATATTATTCCCATTGAGACGGATGAAGACCATATTATGATGTTGGAGACTATGAATTCTCAATTGATCAGTCTAGATCATGTGAATGGTGACATTGAAGGAAGAACATTATATTTTGACACCACACTAAACATTTTTCCAAAACTTCTAGTTAAATTTCAATTAAAAATTTCCTTTTTTTCACAAACTCTCTTAATATTTTTTAGGATCTCAATTTATCATATCAATTCGGCCTATCTTTAGTAGAATCAGGAATATTAGAATTAAGACAGTTCAATTTCGACCAGACAACCGATCAGCAACTTTATGAAGACAACCATTATTATATTAAGTTGGGACTGATTGAATTCTTGACTAATCTAAATTTATTTTTAGTGACCTAGGTTATGCCGTTGTCAAAAAAAAAATTATGAAATTCAATGAAATTTCTTATCGCTTAGAAATGTTTCATATTTTACTTAACACTAAATTCAAGAAGATTAAATTAACAATTAAGTTCGAACCGTTAAACATGTTAATCTGTGAATCAGGTTAATTAAAAAAATTGTATTAAGTATTTTGAAAAATCTTTCTTTAGATTGTTTCAATGAAGACACTGATATTAATTCATCATTATTCACCCTAACACCACTTCCAATTATGATAAGTATTACGGAAATTAATGATAAAAGATCAGCTAAATTTACTTTATCACAATATCTGCCCAAATATAAGAAAGATGTCATCATTCATCAATGGACATTATTGCACTTGGATTTATATACATCTTACATTTCACAAGCATATTGTTCTGAATTCACACATCAATTATTAACCGATGTCACACAAGATGAAATTGACTATATCCAGTCTTATGGATTATTGTATCAACGACATTCATTCTCAAAGAATAACAATGAACTGATCGATCTATTATGGGAACATATTAATAAGAATTTGGAATATCCTCAAATGTTCCAAGAGGAATACTATGAATATTTACGGTCAATATTAAATGAAAGAGAAAATTTAAAGAATCTGATACCATCCTTCTTTCAATTTATTCATTTCCCATCATATTACAAAGCCAGTCATCTACTCACCATCGAATTACATAAGAAACAAAATAACTTAAAATCGAAAAACATTCGATTGTACATAAAATCAAAAATGGATTGTTCGATATCTACTCATGTCTCAACAGCCAAAACTGGAACATGGAAATCTCACATAGCTATCTCCAATTGTTACACAAATGATTCAATAAGTACGTTGTCCGTCGTTAATTTAGCATCAAATCTTTTCTGTCCGATATCGTCAGTGGTCATCAATCTTGCTATTCATTGTGATAATTTCCATCGATTCTTTCTCCGATTGAGTGAAAAGATAAATTATTATAATTTACATTTAAATTATGATGCTCGTAAATTTGATGAGATTCATCCAATAAATAATTACCATAAATTTCTCCAACCAACTAACCGGATTTATAATGATAAAAACGAAAATAATTGTGATTATCTTTTGAAACATTGGACGTTTAAAAATGGAAAATCTTTTAGATTCTATATGAGCGATATTATCACTTGCATTACAACCGTTCCCCTGCTTATATATCCTCAACAATTAAACCTTCAATTCGTCTATGCCAATCCGGGTATGATATGGAAGGATGCAGTTGTCAGTGCATCCGTCAAATTGTGGGAAAAGAAAAATTCTTACGTTTATGAAACTGTGAAAAATTTAGTGACAAATTTAAGAAAAAGTTTCTTTTCCAAAAGAGATAACAATTTTATACATTTAACTCAAGAGAAAAAAGTCGCACATAAAATTATTAAGACTGGTCCATTAGAATTCAAAGGATTAATGAAAATTAGAGAAATTAATGGCCGACAAACTTTTCAAATAAAGCACAATAAGGATTTCCATAGGAATGGAACTGGATATTTCATTGCCAACGACGCAAATATCAAGTTCCTCTCCACCGGTTTATATCACTTCGAATTCGAAACTGTTGAAGTTGAATGTAAAAGAAGAACATTCCTGGCTATTTATGTTGGTGAATCTGCGTTATCTTTCGAAGAATATTTTACAATTAATGGATGGATAGTTCTCAGCTTTGCAACTATTATCTTCCTCTATCTCTTTTTTCGATGGATTTCTTCTCAATCCAAATTATTGATCAAGCATCCACCTTTTCCTTGTATGCAATGGAAGAAGGTTAAACACGAATAAAATTTATTAAACTAAAAATTCTATTCTAATTATATTTAATAATACTATTTTACAGTTTCTTATTTAAATTCTTCAATTTATGATTAAATTTTTAATTTTCTTGTATCATCTATGAAAACCAAAAACTGGCTGAAAAGTCGATAGAGACATCGAAAACGCCAAAAATACATTCAAATACGTATAAAAGGGTGGCGAAAACGCCGAAAATATACAAGCCGGGTGGCGAACTGTCCATTTTAAGAAAATGAAGCTCAGATTTGTACAAGCCGGGTGGCGAAAACACCAAAAGTACATAAGTAGGGTGGCGAACTGTCCGAATGAGAGTGGGGAAAAAAGGGTGGCGAAATCACCGCATACCTTCGATATTCTTTATTATTTAGATTTATATAAATAGACACTGTCTATTTGTTAACGAACAAACGTTATAATTTTAAAGTAAATTGTTTTTCTAAAATATTAGTTTTTGTTTTGTTTTGGTTTTTTTTATATGTCTTGAATAATGAACATGTTTATAGTCAGACTTATTAGTATATCAATGATTTTAAAAATAGTAGTTTGTCAGGAAGAATTGTTGAGCATTAATATTGAAGCAATTGCTTCATTTATAAAAGGTTAATTTATAAATAATATATTAGTTATTAATCTTATAAATAGGCGTGAAAGAGAATAAAGAAAAAAGTTAATATTGAGATATCAAAATATCATATAACGATTCCTATAAGATATGAATTATCCCGAAATGAACCTATGTTTTCCTACAATCCCACCATCCCATTGGAAGCAGTTTCATTCAGATATTGCTGCTGAACAAGAGTTAAAGTATCCAACGAAATTTTTCGATCCTCTTGGCAAAATCTATGAAAATACATCAAACATCACCTTTTCTGCTTTTGAGTACGAATTGGCACTACCATTTATGTTGCATGTCACAGATATGTTATACTTCAATTATCTAATGTTTTGTTTAATCCATTTCAGGTTATGTGCTGCAACGGATAATAGAATTCCTCGCGGTCACGCGGTAGTTGAAGATGTTCTGTTAAACAAAATGTTAAGCAAATCAGACGAGTATAAAGTTTACTTCAGAAAAAGATTTTTAATTTTCTTCGGACGCCAAGTTGGCCCCGCTGATATTAAACATTATGCTAGTTTTTTGGTTGATTTAAAGAAAGGGTATGTCATTTCATTTGATTCTATTAAAGAAGAACAAAGAACACATCATATGTGTTCAAAAGTTATAGGAAAGTTCCTTCTCAACGCAGCAACAGAATTAGGTGAAAATAACGAGCAACTTATACAAAATGATGTTAAAGAATGGACAATCCGTACTCCAAAAGTTGCCATACAACATGATTTCGTTAGTTGTGGATATTATTCGGCATTAAATGTGAAATACTTTTCATCGCGTATTCTGACCTCATTCCGCAATCGAGAGGTCAAACAGTTGACAATGATGTTAATTTATGAACTTAAGAGGAATATATCTTTCAATCTACTCGTCGACGATACTCCTGACAGTGGTGTCGAAGAATAGAAATAGAAAAAATCGTAATTAGAATTTTAGAAATTCAATTAGAAATCAAATTCGAACTAACAACATCATTTAATGCTAAAGTTCCAAATAAGTAGTTCTAATTTGTCTAATTCGTTTCTTATTCTTAAATAAAAGGTCACATGAAATAAATGTCCGTTGATTTTGAAATCTCTTCAATTGCATAGGATCTAACATCTATTCCATAGATTAAGATTAATAACATATCGATCGGTTATTGTACGGTTATTAAGAATATGATCTTTTTCAAGCTTAACTAATTTAGGTAGTTTAGTTTTTTTAATTTTAACATTGATTAAACTTCAAATTTTAAAAATTAGAAATTCCTCGATTGATGTAATGTGAACAAGTCTTTCTTATAAGCAAACTAACTGATCAACATCACTCGCCCCTATTCTCAACCATGTTGAAATTTCCACTTGAAAAGAATGATCTTAAAATTTGGAACGATAATCCTTTTCCATCTTATCAAGAGCTCTATCACGCCCAAATATCTCACAACTTTCCATAATTTTGAAGAAGGAAAAAATTATACAAACTAAACGAACTTATAATTCTTTAACAAAATTCTAAAGATTTTTCTGGAAATTCCATATTTTGGAGAAAAGTTCGAAAGTTTCAAAAATAATAATTTTTTGTCTATATAATTTATTAAGCAGAAATTTCCAAATAGAATCTCTCCAACTCTTCAATAAAATGATCATTTGGAGAGGCGATATTTCTAATTTGTTTAATGTAGTTTAGTGCTTCATCTGGCGTCAAGCCAAAATTGGAACATAAATAAGAAGCTACGATAATAACGCTTCTTGATGCTCCCATGCCACAATGTACAAGAATATTGAAATTTCGATATTTGTTCATAATCTTATTAGATTTTCTCATAATTTCCATCATGTTTTGACATAACCGATCAAATGCAATAAAGTTAAAATATTTATATTTTTTGGAATTAGTTTTCAATTCTTCCAATTCTCTTTCGGATAAAATCGATATAATGATCTTTATATTTTGCTCATCCAAAGTCTTTTCATTTTCAGCATCAAATTTACATCCTAAATAGATATTGGAAGTAATTTGACTCATTCTGATTCCCATCTTTTTCGTTCGTTTGATCACCATAAGAAAGTAATTATTATAAAGTTATAACCAATATACGATTGCTAGAATATTTCCATGGTGATCCTTATGTTGTAAGCTTTCTAAATGAATGAATTAACAACATTTGAAGGTTAACTTACTAACTTGTTAGTTTATAACAAGTACCATTAAAGGAATTTTCGATTTGGCTTCACTAAGAACTTCACTTCAAATAATTATTAATTTTCGTTTTTTGCAATACTTTTCGAAAATTATTGCCTTATTTTGGTTAATTTGTAGATAATAGATACGATTATCTAATTCCAACTTACTAGGTGAATCATCGGAAATAAATGATTTCGCCTGATTTATTCTTTAATTGATTTACTATCAGGTATATGTTCGAGTTAGGAAATAATATGTTAAAATTGGATAGTAGAGTTCGCAAGTCATTTATGAAATTTGGAGTTGTTAATCCATAATAATAACACAAATTCACGAAAGGGATCCACAAATTCATTAATCTTAATGGATATGGAAGAATGAAATTTGTTCTGTCGTAGAACAGACCAAAATTTCGAAGAGTTGTTCTCAATAGTTGATCTAGAAAAGAATTGTTCCTCATTTTTCCTTACCAAATCTCTTGCAGCCTGTCTGAATATCCTACGTTCCTCTTTCCTTCGAGTAAAGGATGTAAAATCATTACAATCATCATGAATTTACAACGATAAAATCATTAATACTGATCCAAATTTTTTAAAACTTTAATTATACATAAATAAGGCAATGTGAAAGACATTATATATCTTTGTCAAAAAAAATTCAATTTTTGAGTGTAGTACAAAGATCTGCGCATTATCGGTTATAAAATGCACGGATAATATTGCTGGGGTATCTGAAAATCTACAAGATTAAGGAAATTTTTCTCACCGAAGTAAAATCTCAAGTAGTACTATGTTTACATGGAGTTTTCGATGGTGGCGAAGTCAATAAAATAAATAACAGTTTAGAATAAATAAACTTTTACCTGGAAATGGAAAAAAGCATTGAAAGCAATTCTTAGTGTTTTTGCAATTATGTTCAGAAATAGATGTTTTAACTATGTTTAAAAAATGAAGTTAATAGAATAAATATAAATGCCGTGTACTTGCAGTTTTTTTGCGAACTTGATTTTCATTTTTGATTCTACCCTGTTGGCATTGGAACGTTTTTTTAACTTTTATATACATCAAGAAAACGTTCTCAAGACGTTCAAATGCTTACAGGGTAA
>JALJEE010001110.1:0-53573 GCA_023231475.1 Seison nebaliae | reverse complement strand
AATTTACACATGGGGGTTTTCGATGGTGACGATTTCAAAAAATCAAACCACGATTTAAAATAGTTTACGGTTGATCCGGAAATGCAAAAACACAACTTTTAGAAAATGCTCAATAATTATGTCATAATTTAATTTTTTTTTTAAATTTTTAATTTTTCTAATGTAATTATACATGCTCTACAAGATAGGCATAAAAGGTTTTTTTAATTGAGAAGAATAAAAATTTTAAACGATATTTTCGAAACATGCAGGAGAGAGAAAAATGAACTCTTATGCAAAATGCCCTGTTAATGCATGAAATATTTAAATTTTTTCGAATTTTTTTGCACTATCTTTAAGAGCTTGAAAAGGGCTATTTTGTGATATCCATCTTTACAAAAGATACTTCATAGAACAGAAGTTATGATCGGTTTTATAAAAACGTAAAAATGTCCGATTATTTTTAATTCCTACTGTATTGGATTATACTGATTAAAAATACTACATCTTACGTAGCAGTTAACAATAATTTATATTTCCGTTAAACATTTTTTCCAATTACTACTCCTACAACTTTCCCATGACACTTTCGAGTTCTAATTCAAAAGTATTTCCTCTCAATTAATTAGACATCACACGGATGTACTTGATTTCTACTAAATCATATCGTAAGTTATTTTATAATTCTATTTTTCTTTATAATTCTCTCCGAAGACATCTACTACATATATGAATAAGAAAAAAAATATAATTATTTTATCAGTTTAATGGATGGTATGAAATTATCAGGAAAAAAATTATTTGAAAATCATTGTTTATTGGAAGTAGTTATTCTTTCGAAACATGCTTTAGCTTCTGCCACATTACTCGGATCTCCAAATGCCATATGAAGATATGAAATCCGTTTCGTCTCATCCAACAACCTGAGAAACATTGTCATTGGAACGTTTTTTAATTTCTGTCCTTCTTTCGTTTGTGGATCCATCGAAAATAGTTCATTCGTTCCCTCTGTCAACTTTTGTAGATTCAGTAGACATCGGACACGATCGAATCTTCCATCAATGGAAATTTCATCAGTTAGAGAATGTGTTGAATTTAAAACTGTCAATGCATCTGACGATTTGCCTTCCTTTATCATCCAATCTATTAATGCCTATATCGAAAATGAAAGAGGGAATAATTAAAAAAGAATAACATAAATTGTAAAATTTTCATCATTTCTCTTCATGTTCAAAATGAGACGAAGTAATTCATTTTGATTGTTATTCCTTATGAAATTTTTCGCTTTCTCCAAAAAAATCAATTGATTATCCATATTATTATGATGAGGACTTGCTATCAAGCGATTTGGACGATCTAACGGATTTGGTCGTTTTGTATTTTTCACTAATTTAATTTCATCCCCAATTAATTTTTTGAATAATTCATCAAAATCATTTAAATCCGTTTGATTGATGATGGCTATGTGATTGTCATCCTAACACATTCAGACAGGCGATAAAATAAAATATGGATAAAATTAAAACTTTTATTAAATGTTGCAATTTCTTCGACAATCGATTTGAAGTGGTAGTTGATGAATTTGAATTGAATGTTGAATTATCATCATTTGTCCATCGTTGATCGTAGAGTTCTTTGAGAAATGGCATTTGTGGAAGAAGTGTACGAATGGGTCGATTGTCATTCTTCAATTTCTCCATCACACTATATGATAATTGAATATCTTTCGATTCGGCAGCTGTTTGTAACGCATTTTTCCAATCATCAAATCTCAACATTGTTCGAATTTTCTTCGTCACTGACGTTTCTTCTTGTAACAATTTCTTCATTATTTCATCATAATTTTTCAGTTTTGCTAGAATTGCCAATTCGGCATATGGAGCTTGTCCGCAACAATGTTTCTTCAATTGTCGAATTAATGTCTCTGATAAAATTCTTTCATTCATATGATGTGTATCAGATAAACGGTTCATTGCCCAACGAATTGTCAATCGAAATAATTGTGAAGATGAAGCAAATGAATGAACGAGATACATTCGATTCTGATTACATAATAATCGTAAGAATAAACGAACACCACCATAATAATTAAGTTGATGATATGTAATTGGAATGAATAATGAAGAGAATGAAGAAAGGAAATAATTGATGGAAATGGTGGAGGAGATTTGATCATTCGAATTCACCAGAATCCTTCTTCGATGATTTCGTTCAGTGTAATCATTAAGAAATTGAATAGTCATCATAGCCGTTCGAATTAAAAGTTTCTTGTAAATAATTTCATTCTCACTCACTAATGATAAACGAATTAATTGATGAATAATATAAGTTAAAGAATTCTCATAAATTTGTTGTCGATGTTTCTTATCCGTCAAATTTTGTTTCTTATTTTTCTCACCCAAATATTCTTCCACCAATTTCTGTCGTTCATGATAACTCGTTTCTTCGAAAATCTCAATAAATTTGTGTGATGGTGAAAGATCATAAAGAATTTGTGGAATTTGTTCAATCGATTCAATGTGATTATTTGAAATGAGAAAAAATGAATCGTTCTCAATCGATTGAATAAATTTAAAATTATTCTCGAAAATTTCAATTGATAATTTATTTTTGTTATTGAAATTGAATGGATTGAAAAAGATTAAATGTTCCTTCAATTCTAACAGAAATATCGATTGACAATAAGAACGGATTGATAAAACATTTTCATTCTTCATCTTTTTTTCTAAAACTGAAATTTCATCCAAATCGACAATTCGATTTTTTCTGATTGTCGTCGACGATGGAAATTCGTTGATATTACAAATATAAAATTTCTTCTCACCGTCTTCCAATAGAATCGTCAATTCTTTTCCAGATGATGATGATTTCAATTCGTATTCACTCTCCATTTCCGTCAATTTCTTCACATCATTATTCAATTGACAAGATTCGTCTTTTTCAATCGAATAATTATCGGTGTGATTCGATGTCAACAAAATTGTCATTGAATGCCAATTACATGACGATTGTTTCTCATTTGTACTGCCACTCAAAGTGGTCGATGTAGAAAATCGTCGATCTGAATTGAACGATTTTTTATTAAGAATATTTAATTGAAACTATAAAAGAAAATTTAATATAAATTTAAAAATTTAAATGATTAACGATTAATTGATATTTCGAATGAAGTAGATTCAGGTAAGAATCCGTCAGAACAACCAGACACTTCAATTGATGGTGAAATTTCCAAAATTGTATTTTTTGATTTCTTTCCTTCTTCATCGAATATTTCATGACAACATTCAATTCATTCAATTCATAAAACTCAGTTGGATTAGCATGTTGTTGGAAGAGTAAATTGAAATTAATATTATCTCGTCGATCAACCTCAATCGACATCTCATTAGACTAAAACGAAGAATTTAATTGAAAGAAATTGAGAATGAGAAATGGAGAACGAGAATTTTCGAAATTAATTTTGAATAAGTAAATTTTTTCAATATCTCACCACCATATCCATAGAGTGTGAAATTTAAATTACCGAAGAATAATAAGACACCGTCGATATACCATTGGACGTGTTGTAGACCATATCCTGACGATCTGATATCAGGTGTCGATATCAATCGATCATTCATTCTCTTCCATTGGAAATTGAAGAGATAAATGGAATAATTCGACATTTTAGTTGGATCCGTTCCAATTGCCCCTTCATTCTCACCAGTAATGACTCCTATTCATAAAATTCTAAGAATTCAATTGAAGAGAATAAATTGAAACCAATACAAGAATTCAATAAAGATACTGAAATTTTATGTTTCATCCAATCGAGCCATGGGGGAACATGTGAATTCTTATATAATACAAATCGTCTAAATATTTCATTGAAAATGGATTTCCTTCCAAAATTCCTAACCTAAAATATAGTTTCCGACAATCATTGGTAATCAATGGTCCAATCCTCTCCTTATCAATATTCATCATGTGACAAATGAATTGGCTAAATATTTTTATTCGAAAATATTGTTCAATTAATTAATTTCTTATTATTATTCTCCCACATATAAAAACCACATTACTAAATGATGTTAATTGAAATGATGTGGAAGGACATATCCGTTTACGAAATTCATTCCATCGATTCCTTTCATATTCAATATAATTCGATATTTCATTTAATTCATTATAAACTCTCTTTTTTCATATTAAGAATTAAATTATTTAAATTAATATTCTAACAGTATAATATGTCAATTATATTCCTTTTTTTTTTTTGAATGTTATTTCACCGAAGTGAGTTGTATGCGAAAAGAATGATGGTTCTATTCCAAAAAAAAACATGATATATAGATTCTATGTGATAGAATTCGAATGATTGAGATCGAATAAAACAATAATGTTCAGAAATAGTAAGAGTTTGATGAGAGGAGTGGCGACTCTGAAAAAATGGAATTTCGTGAAAAGGAGCTTTAGTGGTCGATTGGAGGTCGGAGTCATTTCATATAATAAATGTTAGTCATATGTCATTGTTAGGATTGGTAATAAGATATGACAAAATGAGAAGATGTAGAAATGAGATATGGGGGCGATATGGGAGAAAATGGGAGGAACATCAAGTAATTGAAAGAAATGCAAACGAATAAAAGTTCATTTATCCATTCTGAATAGACTAGATAAAAAAATGTATGTGGGGGGAAAGACGTTCATATAAATATTTTTCATTGTTTCCAAATTATGATTTTCTTCTCATACGTCTTCTTAATAATAATCATTTTTATTTCCATTATTATTAAGAATTTTATTATTATTATTATTATTATTAAGTAAGCCATTATCGGAATTTAAATTATTCTTTTCCTCAATCTCTTCGTCTGGAACGGTGAAACCATCTTCCACCGCATACATGATTTTGAGAATGCGATCAATAAATCCTTTCACCTTCTCATCATTCTTTTCTTCACTCTTCTCTTGTTGACATAATAATTCGATTTCACGTAACTTATCGAAATAGAACTCTTTTTCTTTACTCAATCCATCAACTTCCACTTCTAAATCGTTCAATTTCGTTGATAACTGCTCGATCTCCATTTGATCCTTCCTTCGTAAGAGTTCCATTCTCTGTTTCATCTGATGTCCGTTATCTGCCGCATTCGATTGTATATCGCTTGATAACGATTCTTTACTTATGGCGTATGGGGAATGATTAGATTTAAGTGATCGATTCGTTGGAATAATGTTACTTCCAACCGATTTCCTTATAGCTGTGAGAGAAGTAATCAAATAAACAAATCTTCATCAAAGTGAAGTTAATGGAGGAACTTGTGTTCAATTTCGGTTTACGATTCATTTTATCCGGCATCGAACTATTATGTGAATTTGATGGACCCAACTGCTGATATTGTCGTGCTTCTAATGGATCATAAAAATATCCTTTATCATTTGCATCATAAAATTTTTTGAACCATTGGAGAAATTCAAAATTATCTTGGAATCTTCCTTTAATCAGTTTCTGTACCGGAATCTCCTAAAATTTCGAATTAGAAGTGGATTTGGTTTTAGGAAAAAATTTCGACTTTATCGATGTTGAGTTTGAGGAAAGCTTCTTGTAATATTTTGAAATTTTGTATATATTCATGTTCGAGATTTGTACCAAATTTTAGTTTTCTCAATTTTACCACATCTATAACGAGTGGAAAATATAAGGATGAAAGAGAGTTTAAAGAGATGTTAACTTGGAAAGAGTCGATGAAATAACTGACAATATGCTCCTCCTTGAAAAAATAGAAAGAAACAAATTGAATTGAAGAAGAATGAATGAGAGAACCATTACACAAATGTTCGAGCTTAGCGTAATGTGTTTCGAGACTAGCGTTTATCCAATTTAGCAAGTCATGACGACTCAAATTTTCAGTGTTAGCGCTCGTTGTTACAACATTGACAGTGAGATCTTCCATGACGGATGGATTGTGAAATGGATGAAAGTGGAATGAATATTTCCTTCAACTTCCTCTTACTTCAATTTTATCACTCAATCTGGATTAATGATGATAATAGAAAGGAGAATTTATTGTGTTATATAATTTTTTATTGTTATGTTATTGATAGTATTCACAATTCTCCTATGAAGGGTATGATATGATAAATGAATTTTTACTGGATAATATTTTTGATGGGTGATCGCTCCTGTTGTCGTTAGTTTAGGTGATAAAAGTTATTCCGCTTCCTCTTTCCTCTTTACTTATTTGCATAGCTGTTCATCTAATCAATTCTTCGAATTCTCATTCATATTCATCTCCTTCCAACGACACAATGGAAAATTGATATAATTTCAAAGTTTAAGCTTTTCTCATCAACCAAACAAATTATCAAAGCTTTATACATATATCCAATATATTATTTGTATCTAATAAAATAACGATGTACATAAACTAGTAGAGACAATTCTACACTACACCTTTCTCTTTTGTATTACTTTCTCTTCTGCATTTAACTTCATCAACTTCTCCAATTAACTATTGTTTGGAGAAATTATTTCGAACAAAAGCGACTGCTTCTCACACCCACCATCTCTTATGCGTGCTGTATTTGAGTTGTCTGCTTTCAATGAAACTAAACGAAACAACGGTTGGAACAAATAATAGATGCAATGAACCTTTCGTGCAAATTAAATTCGAAGAAAATTCTGTTTAATTTACATTAAATTTGTTTGACAAAAATGTTGGGGAAATTTCTGTCAGTTTCTTCTTTCAAAACTTTATAAAACTTTACTTATTTGAGTTGAATGCATACCATGAATAATCATAATACATTTACGGACGATAAAAGTCCTCTAATAAGTATACCATTAACTATAAGTAAAGAACTAATCATTGGCTTTCAAGTATAATTAACGAGACTTAAAAACAATTTCTATTTACTTTTTAGTTTAACATTTAACTTTTACCCCAAACTAACAAGAATAATTCTTGTAACTATAATTATAATTATGCGATATTAACTATACGATTTTTTTCTCCAATTTACAATGATACGATTTTGAGAGTTATAGTGTTATAGTTAGTAGTTAGTCAGTCAATGTTGTCAGTAAAAAAATATTAGTTGGTTTTTTTTTTATTTATTAATAAATCAAATCCCCACGGTTCAAAATAAATAGGAAAAATGATAACTCTTTCGCAGAGTTATTGATAATAAGACTCCTTCCTGATAGTGGTGTCCAAAGGCTAACAAAAAGTTATAAGAAAAAAAGATTTGATTTTGGAAGGGGGAAGAGTCCAAATTGTTCTTTCCGCTTTTTATACCAACACTTATCGTTCTATTTTGACAAAAAACGGAACGATCATTACCTCACTTGTTCAAAGTAGGACAATACGCCGTCTTGACATTTATTGAATATGTATGTATATTAAAATATTTTTATGCATTTAAAATTGCCTAATTTTTCACTTCTTTTGCCATATGGCATATTGTCATATCGGTCTTCAGGAAGTTCCTAAATTCAATTCGCTCTTCAGAGTTTCAGGAATTTAAGAATCAATTGAGAAGTTTGAAATTAACTGAACAGCATCCGGATATGATTCAGGAAGACGTAGTGAATAATAAAAACAGAAGAATTTGATAGGAGAATAAAGAATCTCACACATTTCGTAATTTGGTTTAGCTAGATTTTGCACAGAATCGATATTGTGGAGATATCTCTTCGCCAAGGGAAGAAAGGTGTCAGTTCGCATAGACTGAACATAGATGCGCGGTTGAAAGGCTTGTGGCATCCAAGCATCTTCCTTTGTTAAGATAAATGAAAAAAAATTAGAAATATTTAAAAAATAATATAATAATTATAACTTTAATTAATTTCTCATATATATGAAAATTCAAAGAATTAGAAAAAATATTTGATATTCTTCTAAATGTTTTATCTACAATGATATATATACTTCTGATAATTATATATATGTATATTCTTCAAATCATTATTATCACCGATTAACAAATGGTGCTTTTATACGCAGAGTTTGACCAACAGTCCTCCAAATATTAACAGTATTAAGTGGAATCCACTTTTTGAAACTTTTGTAAAAACACAAGTCCGTAAGACAACATGAAACTTCTTTACTTGGTATGCAGGTTGAACTGCAATATTTGGATAAAAATTTTAATAGCCAGAAATCAATGTTTTCTTTCTGTCGAAATACGAAATCGAAAATAGTTGTGCGATAATGAGCTAACTACATAAAATAACTCATCTTCGTAGCACTCTTGTGGCGTTATAGTGTCTACTACAACTTGTAGTGTCTTGTAGTGTAATAACTCAGTCCCTGAATAACAATGAAGAGCTAAAATTAGAAATTTAGGAAATAAAGTTACGCGCACAAGAACAGTTTAATCGTAACAGCCAATTATAGTATAAACTAATAAAATTATTATGAATAGTATTTTGTTATTCCTTTTACTAACTTTATTTCCTTTTCAGTTTTTACTCTAGGAGTTTTAAGTTAAAAATCGACCATCGCAAAAGCGTTTAATGTGTTAAAGGATTTCATGGACAATCCTTCTTGTTGCATAGTTACTTTAGTTAGTGTCGTTAGTTTGACATGTAATCAAGCGCACTTGATTAGTGTGCACAGACCGTGGTATGTCTGTTATTAGTTGCTATGAATGAGTAATCTACATTGCTTCAAAATTATTTCAATAAAAATTGGGAAAAACCGATTGTTCGAAATGCGTATTATATTTTCGTCGATAAAAACCTTGATAAGTTAAAATTTCATTAGATTTCCGATCTTTGTGAAACTTAAAATGTCTATTAACTATTGGGAAAATTATATTTATATTGTTACTTTTATGGAAAATGGGTAGTTTGTTCATAAAAAAAATTTTTTTTCAGGAGCCTGAATAGGACATATAAAGGTTATTATTATAAATGATGTTCCATTATAAATAGAAGGATTATAGGGGACCTTAATTAGAAAGATGTTATGGCCTACTTTATAAAACTTGAAAAAGTGTCCGATTACTTAAAGTTATAAAAGGATAATTAAATAGCAATTTGTCAAAAACCAAATTCTTAAAAGAAAAACCGATTCAAAATTTTTAGAAGATTCTTACATTTCGCAATTTTATTGTACAATTGCTAGCAAAAAATTAATTATTTTATTACTTATATTTCTTCAGTTACTGGTAAACACGGCGAGAAAATTAGAAGAAGGAATACAAAAAAACGGAAGGAATTTAAGAATTAACGAAAATGTTAAGAAATTACATAAAGTAATTTTGAGTAACTAATTGATATTTAATCTCAGTAATATTTATTAAATATTATTTAACTATTTGCATTAAAATTAACTCATATTTGACTGATATTATTCGGTTTTATCAACTAAACTCTCATAAAGCCAAAGAAGTTGAATATGAGTTAAGATACTTATTAGGGACAATTACTAATTTGGATTAAATAAGCAAAAGAGGAAATTTTCTTTAACAGAATAGTCATGGCATATAATGAATCAGATATCACATGATTGTAGAACGAAAATAGTAGAACCATTACATTAATCTTCGAGCTTAGCATTATGTGTTTCAAGGCTGGTATTTATCCTATTCAAATTCTCAGTATCAGTAGATTTCTTCTTGTAAATTGGTAGTGAGATTTCGATCGATTATATCATCATCCTATGTTATAGTTGTACCTTCTAAATCTATAGTATCTGGAAAATGACTTACATTTTAATTATTTTAATATTATTGAGTAATAATTTCTTAATAAATCTTGAAAACTTAATCTGCAATTTATCATCATCTTCAAAATCATACAATATAGTTATATGTCCGAATTCGTTGTACAATATTAGAATCAATAATATTTTATTGTTGAGTTTAGTCTGTAGTCGATGTCTCATGTTACACATTCGTTTCTGATCGTTTGTTCGCTGTATTGACATGAGATATTTCCGGTGGTATCTGAAGATTAATATAATTTACTCTTTACACAAATCACTTATTTCATAAGTCACCTATTCTCTTCTTATTTACAATTCTACCTGACAAACTCTCCATTTCTTTAAGAGAAAAGAACTTCCGAAGATTTGTTTGTTATTATTTCCAATATCAACATTCGTTATTGATTCACTGAATATTCTTTACATATCTACGTTGACAACTTAAAAAAAGCATTACCAAATATTTGTGTAATGGACGACGGTGATCTCAGTTTGATTGAATGAATTTTTTTCTGGAGAAATATTAGTTAAACTGAAATTTTAAATGTTTTTGACTAAATATTTTTGGGCGTAAATTAAAATGATTATGCGACATCCAGTGTTAAGCCGACGAGGACATAAAAGGAAATACAATCCACGTCAGGATAAATTATTATATTCTAGCAATCTGATTAGAATGAGAATAATTAAAAGAAATGTCCAACATTAGACATGACATTTTAGGAAGAATTTTCACCGTTCAATCTTTTAATCAGATGATTCTTACCAGATTATATTGGGAGAGGAAGTAGAAAGTTGTTGAGACGGACGTGAGTAGAAAGTATATATGGAGAGATGGAAAAGAGAGGAAGTTATTGATTAGAAGTTTGAGGAGAGAAATCAATAGTTCGAACATGTTATTCCAATTAGGGAAATAGGTTCATAATAAAAATGAGAAAGTGGAGAAAGAGTTCTCTTCCATCGGACGAATAAGAGAGATATGGGAACCTTCGAACAACAACAAGATAGAGATGAACAAGTGAATAATAATTGTCGAGAGACGAGAGATCTGTGTAGTTGTTAATGTAAAATTGGTCGTCAATATTCGTTGAAATGTTCTCTATTTCTATCCATCTCTTCCTATCTCTTTTCAGAATGTCAGAAGTTATTTAACGGAAATTTCTTGAAAATTTCAGTTGTATGAGACAGATTATATGTTTGAATATGTGTATATGAGACTTAGCGTGTGTCGGTATGGAGATGGTGGACATACGATATGAAATGAATGAAAATTTATTATTAATTGATAAATTCTTGTTGTCGGTTTTCGAATAGGGAGTGTGTGCAATTTCCATTTTACGACTATTCTCTTCTTCTTCTTCTTCTTGTTCTCTTAAAAATTCTTTCAGTCATTAAGGTTTATGAAGAATTGAAGAAGGTATTTTTATTAAGTCATGTCTTCTGCTCCCATGTTTCTTCCACCTGCGACCATTCAATTCCCAATATTTTCTTTTCTGATCCTTCTCTGTTTCCAACTTGTTCGGTTCTTGTAAAATTCCTACAAATTGATATTGGGGTGGACCTTGTTGGTCTCTATGTGTTTCTTTTAATCGGTTCAGTTAATTTCTCTTCGAAACTCTCTTCTATATCGACATCGATTGCCGAAGAGTTCGAATAATCTTTCTGTGCTAATTAATTCTTATTTGTTTCCATATGCTTCAATTATTATCAGACCTGATTGTATGTCATGTGTGCATCTATGTGTATAAGGGAAAATAAATGGAACTGATAAAAATGAAATGAATGATTCAAAGTAAATAATTTGGGAGAGAGACATCAAATGATATTTATTCACTGATTATCGTTATTATTCGAAAGACGTGATCTGGTTCCACTATTTTCTTTCATTCCTTTCCCATTACCCCCCACACTACGTTTCCTCGACATATAATACTCTCTCAATTTCGTATATTGTTGGCATTTTATTTATATCTCCGTATTTACTTCATTTTAATGACGTTCTCTCCTTATTCTTCTTTTCCCCAATTTCTCTTTCAACATTCCCAAATTTTATTTGAAAATTTTCCAAGAATATAAAATGACTGATGACGACGAGAAAGAGGAAAGAAAAGAGCCATGTTCTCTACAATATCGTTCCTTTTGTCATTTGAACGATCGTTATCGATATTTTTCAAGAAGAATGGGAAGCTACATTGTTTGGTTCTTTATTTAATGAAATCTATTCCTCACGTTCTTTTCGTCGTGTCGAAATCAAAGAGGTTGTTTCTTTTTCTCATATTCCCTCAAAACATATAATTTGAAAGAATTTATCGTTATTGATTGATCGTTCTTTTCTATGTTTAATTCGAACTTTTTAATTTTTAATTTTCTTATTATTTCTTATTTCCAAAATGAAAATATCAAAATGTTTTCGAGTTCCGTCTGAACATTAGCTGATATTTGAAAGAAATTTTATACAAAAATCATAATGCCATTCTATCAGTCGATTTCCTTCATTTATCTAATCGATTTAGATAGTGATTGATAAACTGAATTAATAAATATATTTAATGAATTAAAGTCGATTTGGTTCCATCAACATTTCCAATCAGTTATTCTTTCCATCACACTAATTTCTATTGTGTGTTATCGATGGAAATGGTTCGTTCACATTCATCTAATCTTGTTTGTCTTCCATTCTCTGAGTAGTTGTTCGATAGAATTAATTTTGTTTTCTTTTCAACTCTCTGTAAACATACAAGTGATTGTGTGAATGATGAGAACGTTCGGGTGGGATGTTGATAATGAAGAGAAATGTATCGGGTAATGTAAATTATGATGGGAGAGTTGGTTTTCTTCTGAATTGATTACAGGTACGATATGCTGCGATCGTTAATTCGTCTTTCATTTATTTATTTATCTATTTCCATTCGCATATTGACGAGTGGAATTTATTGGAATGAGAATCGGATTGTTAATACAAATATCAAATTTCTCATCTAATTTTCTAACATACGCCATGAAGCGACTATCCGCTCGTTTATTCATTTGAGCACATTTCCTCTTTTTCTCTTCTGGAATCGTGCCCGCTATTCTGGTCACAAGGAAAATATGAATTTATTCTAACGAATAATCATTTCCATATTTCATCGAATTATCGACGAAATATGAAATTGTTGAACTAGATCTCATCTCATTTCAACAAGATTCTATCTCTCTAATTCTTTCTCCCTTAGTCTCTACTTTTCTCCTTTCTCATCAGATCTTTTGTGTTTGTACTACAGATATTGAAAGGAAAAGATCTCTCAACGGACTAATGTTAATGGGAGCCGAATGGAATATCTTTATTCGTTTTTCATGATCGTTATCATCTTTCACATGCCTAGATCTCCTTCCAATGGGTAACTATAGCAATTTGATAATGGAATTATTCAGATATTGGCATGGACAGGAGCTGATAAAGCCAATGGGATAACTGTACGTAATTTCTTCTTATTTTGCTGTGTGCATCCAACGACGCATGTAGATATCTCTAGATGTAGATGTGTTATAAATTAATGTAGAATTTAGATTTGGGTAGACTCTTCGATATTTTTTTCAAAATTTCTTGAGATCTATGTCGCCATTTTAGATTTTATTTTTCATCCTTCGGTGGCAGTCGCTCAATTTACTGATAATTTTCCGTTTTTCATTTCTTCACTAGAATTAACGATCCGTCCAAGTGAATGGTGTCGAGTGAGATGCCGAAGTTGTTTATTTATTTTTTTGAAATTCCATTTTTGAATTTCGCTCGTTTGGGTGGAAGCCGAAAAAAAGAGAATTGAGATCGTTTAAAAGTGAAGTGCATTGGAATGATTCTTTCATTTTACATTTACTTTATTACTTTTCAGTTTTTTTTATTATTTTCATTTTTACTTCTTACTTTAAATTTATTTACTATTTTGTTGTGCTTTCCCTTCCATTTATTCTACTAATACTCATTACATAATACTCTTATTACACTTAAATTCTTATCACTTATCTCTATAGTTAGTACATATTTCTATCCTTTCCCGCCATGTTTAGAATTCCGTCGTATCTCAACTCTCTCCTCTCCTGACCATTCGGGTCGTTACTAATTGTCTTATACTGATGTATTGGAACGTTGAGTTATTAATATCCAAATGAATAACGGAAAATAAGAATAACTCGAGAAAAAAAAGAGTCGTGGGAAGGAGAGATAAAAATTATGATTTCGTCCAAAATTTACTGATGTGGATATGTTGCTTCATTTCTCTTGAATGATTTTGAGAATTATATCTGATTATCTTTTCATGTAACTTTGGAGGGGATGTGAAATGTCTAATTCTTATAATTTTTCCTTTCTATTATCATCAGGTATTATTCACTAGATACAAAAGACAGTTGTGGTATTTTTGTATTGATTCTCAGATTCGTCAATTATTGACTATTCATAATAATTTGGTAGAAACGCATATTAAGTTTAGTTCTCCTCCATTCTTTTACAAACATTATTAGTTGAGTTGTGTCAATTTTCATATTTCCCATCAATCTTCACGGCACTTGCTAAAAAAATATACCAATGCTAGCATTAACATCAATTATGTTGTCTCTAGTTGTTGTTGTTGTTGTTATTCTTATAATTATTGACATATATTTAAAAGAATTCATCAGTTCTATTTGTATGAAATTGAAAAATGTTCTAATCTTTTCTTTTCTTCATAGTCGAT
Source organism: Seison nebaliae (assembly GCA_023231475.1). Classification (NCBI taxonomy): domain Eukaryota; kingdom Metazoa; phylum Rotifera; class Pararotatoria; order Seisonacea; family Seisonidae; genus Seison; species Seison nebaliae. The sequence continues at coordinate 39,190 of JALJEE010001110.1, read as the reverse complement.
TATCTTTCGGAAAATCGTTCTCGTATTTTTTACATCGATTCAATAGAAGAATTTTTGAATCGAATTATCTGTCGTTATCTTTCTTAGTAGTGAGACTAGGATTTCAGCTTAAAAAATATTTAGAAATTTAATCACTTGTACAAATTATGCTGTGTATGCAAAAATCGACTGAACAGAAAAATCAAAATTCAACTGGGACACATAGTAGACTGTCGGAAGAGAGTGTATCTCCTGTTTCCAACGACGACATGGTTGGAAAAAATACTGACGATACACTGATGATGAGCGCAGCGAATTCGGTAAACGATTTGCGAGCTGCAGGAGAAGCGACTAATGTCAATGGGAATAATGTTGTTTTTGGTGCTTATGGATGTGATAGCAACATCAGCAATTACAGTAGTGGAATAGCATCAGCGACACATAGCAACACTTCGGGCTCCCATAGTAACACGTCGTTGAATTCGGTCAATTCATCTGGAGCTGTGAGTAGTGGAGATCGTAATTTGTCGATTGATGGCAAAGACGTGACTCAAACCACTTTGAACGAGACTCCGGATAATATAGTGATTAATGGACGTGGTATTCGGGAGCAACCAAGAAAAGTGTTTATTGGTGGATTATCATCAGCCACTTCGAAGGAAGATATGATGGAATATTTCTCCCAATTCGGAGAAGTACAAGAAGTGTCGTTGATGTATGATCGAGTAACAGCACGACATCGCGGTTTCGGCTTCGTCACATTTAAAACGGCTGAAGCAAGTAAGCTTGTTTGTGAGATGCATTATCATGAAATCAAACATAAGAGAGTGGAATGTAAACCAGCCGAACCGAAGGAGGTGATGGAATCGACACAAAAACAAAAACAAATGGCACTTCTAGCAATCGAAGCAGCTCTCGCTATGAACTCGCCGACAACTGCTCTTCAACAAACATTACCCAACGTCATTAAACCAGCATCGTTAATCAATGCCATTAATATGTTCGGAAGTCAGGCTCTCCAAGGTGCTAAACAAACTAATCAATTATCGTTCCTTTCACAACAAAATCAACAACAACAACAACAACAACAACAGCAGCAGCAATTGTTGGCTGCATTAGCATTGCAACAACAACAGCAACAACAACAACAACAACATTCACAATCTAATCTACGTGCAGGTAATGAGAATTTTCTTTTAAATTTAAATGGACAACAACAAAATTCGATAAATGGTTTGAATCCTCAATTGAATTTGTTGAATTCGATGTTTAATTCGAATGCCACTAACACTCCAATCGGTAACCTGAATATTAATAATGCCACATCTACTAATGTCCCAATAACCACACCCACTGCCACTTTACAACAACAACAGCAACAGCAACAACTCAATTATTTGTTGCAACAAGGAGTATTCCAAGCCAATCAAGCTGACCTTCTTCAACAATTGTCTAATTGTCTAAATAACAATAATAACAGCAATGGTAATAATAATACGAATAATTCAAATATAAGTACGAATAATAATAATATTCCCAATCTTCTTCAATATCAGAATCTTCTCTCACCAAACCTCTTGAACTCTACCAATTCTCAACTGAATACAAATAATCCAAATTTTTTACTTCAACAATCGGTGAATAATAACCTTTCCAATTTCCTTCCTTCACAATTAGTTCGTTTCTTCATTCTAATCTCTTCAATTCTTATTTCTTCCCATTTATCATAGAATCCACCCGTTTCCATACAAAATTCCGTACCATTGCAGAAATCTCAAATTAATGGTACATTATCGAAATCACCACAAATGACTACTGCTGCCATGTTCCAACCGCCAAAGAAAATGACTGCCGCAGCATATGTTACACCAAATTCAGGTTTTGGTTCACTTCCATCCCACCAGCAACAACAACAACAGCAACAACCGCCACAACAACAACAATCGCAACAACAACAGTCTAATCAGTCCAACAATTTGCTGTGTAAGATGGAGAATGATGGTAAGTGATTCCTATTCTATTTGATCATTTTATAGAAATGGATAGAATGGGGACATTGTCAAATGTTGAAATATAGAACACTTCTAATGATGTTCTCTCCATTACTTCAAACTTAAAATCTCTTCAAATAATTTATGCGATTTTGTATATTCGTTTCTTTTGTTTCTTGTTAATTAAAAAAAAAGTTCAGAAATATCATTCGTCCTACAAAAACAAAACAAAAAACGTAGAAACATTTTATTTCACAAATGGAGAAATTTGGGATTTCTATTTTAACGGAAAGAGATTTATTTTTAGATAATTTATCCACATCACATCGTCGTTGTGTGACATCGTTCCATGATATAATGATATCATTAATTTCCTTCTCCCAATTTAACGGTCCTGATATATTGAAAATGCAATTTTATTCACTTATTCTTCAAATTTACTTCTTTTTATTTTTTCCATTAATTTCTGTTTTACCTTCGACATCATCTTCAACACATTCCAACAATTTTTAATTTCTTTTCATCTTCATCTTTCATCGTTCATCTCCTTCTCTTCCGCCGATCACATTTCTCCCATTTACGTGCACTGTCGGAAGCATTTTCTCAACACGATCTGTTCATCGCAAATCGAATAGTTTCTTCTGGCGATTTCCAATCGGTTTACGCGACAACGAATTATTCTCATATTTCTTTTCAATGTTTTTCTCATTCTCATCTATTTATTCAATAACAATAACAATAAAAGTTAAAAATGAAATATTCAAACGATTCTCAAACTATTTTTTCTTTTCTCTCAAATTCTTACTATTTAGAGAGATATTCATTTAAATTTTATTCAACTAAATATTTTAGCTTTTAATTAATAGGAAGTTCATCTTCTTTACCACAACAACTCTAATGTTTTAGGTATTTCTTTTTAGATGTTATCGATTTTATGAATAAATTTAAAAGGTAGGAAAGAAATTGATATTGATCATATAGTTTCCTTCGCCTCCTCCACGAACACAAGAACGATGTCCTGTATCGGAGATAATGATTGTTTCACAACAAGTAACGTTGTAACTTAGACAAGAAAAATAAATTTGATAAGATGACAAACTAAATTGACGAAAATCATCAATCATCATTCCGCCAACATTCCGCTATATCATTCGTTCTCATTCGAACAATTCTCATCAATTTCATTTGGCAATACTCTCATCATTTCAACATACGACCAAGCCAGTTTCACAAAATCCTAAGTAAAATTTCCTGAAAGTCCATTAATGAATGGCAAGATAAAATTGAGATGATGAAACGAAGGAGAAGTCGTTTGCCGGCAATACCTGGACTCTAGACTGATTAGTCAGTTCATCAATTTATCTCAACTCATTTAAATTGTTGACATTGTTCAAATGAATTTTCCAACTTAGTTGGTCTCTTCGCTCTTCTACGCTTCTCTTACAATAAATAGTCTGTGAGTCAATAAATTTCCAATTGGGAAGGTTATTGAAATTGAAAAAAAATTTACTTTACATATTCCTTCTAATTATTTAGAGATTATCACACTGATCGTCTATGTTTCTTTGCAGTTCGAATTTTTAATTCGCGCTAACTTCATTGTCGAACAAAACGGTCATTTTATTTATTTCTAACAAATTTCATTTCTCCAATTTCTGTTAAGTTCAGTCCGACGTTCGTCATTATTCATTTGTTCTCCTATTTCCGATTATGTGTAAATGTGTGTCCAATGTGCGAATGTTGGTTGGCAGAATGTGGAAACTACCGTTCTCTATTTTGTTGTTGTTGTTGTTTATTACACATTATGTACACAATGAAAAAGAAGCAGAATAAAATTTCTTCTTCCAAGGTCGTTATGTCGCGAATGGCAACAATTTTAATTTACTTCCACTATTAGAAATTTGCATTCATTCCATCGATATGTACATTTCTTTCATTGGCAGTTGGACGAGTGAAATTGAAACGAATGTAAAATTCCATTATTGGTCTTCTTTTTTCTCTCGTTATCGAACGAAAGGAAAAGAAATCATCAGAAATTCATAAAAGTTGATATGTATCTTCATTGCACCAATATCTCCTTCAACGAAAACATATAAGGAATATGATTAAATTGGATAATAATATATGAAATGTACTATCCTTTTCCTATCTCATTATATGATGTCTTCTTTGTTAGAGAACAATTGAATAAAAGTTTTATTTCGGAAAAACTTGCATTTCATTTCTTGAACAAAAGAAAAATTAAAGTTCATGTGAGATTATTAGAAATTTAGATGGTCGAACTGCCATCTAAATTTAAAGTGTCTTCATTCCATTCTTGATTTATTTCATTTGATGCTAATGGAAGTATAAGTGGGCAGCAGGAGTAAATTTCATGTGTGGAATGTTTTATTTTGATTTAGTACGTTACTTCAATATGTTACCTTCGACATTTGTATGTAATGTGGATGAATATTGTTATCGTGTGGGTCGAATAGAAGCTGATATTGGTTGGTAAATAAACGAAAAACAATTTTCTCCCAAATTTATTTATGGTCTAATTCGCATACTGTTTTATTGAAGTAAAGTGGATTTGGTTTATAAAACTTTCAAGTTGAAACGAGTTCACAACTCTCCGAATAATTAGGACTCTCCAAAACAATTCTTCGTTTACCAGTCCAACAAACGAAGAATTGGAGAAAGACAATTTTGAAATTTTAAGCGTTCCTCAACAAACTTTCAATTTAGAGAGAAAAATTTTGATAATAATTTTCAAACAATGTTTTTAATTCGTAATTATTTCTCAACTTATTTATATTCGATCATGTTCATCATCGATAGTCGTCACTCTTACGTATCATGAACAATGTGCATCATCGAGATGAAGGTGACGGATCTATATCTACATTCACCTTCACTATATGTATCTCATTTCCACTTCTTTCCGATTGTTTATGTCATGGTTACGGGCGTAAGTTCTTTCAACAAATTATTGTGAAGAATATAATTTATAGTTTAGTAAATGGACTAAAAGACCACGAGGAAGAATTAAGAAGAAGAAATTTGATGAGATAATATACATACTCATATACATGTATCATCTCATTCACCTTCTTTTCTCTAATGCCAAAATTAACGGGAATTACTATTGGGAATTTCTCTTAAATAAATTTAATGGTATATCATTAGTTCGGTGCTGATTCAAATGAGCTCCAAATGATTTCGTTCAATTTTCAAAAAATTATTTTAATGGTCAAATGAATTAGATATGTTAAATGAAAAAAAATGTTTCGTAATTTCTTCTTTCTCCTTGTCATTTCCGATGAACATCGTCGAATAAGAAGATGAGGAAATATTAAGTAAATTGCAAAAATGATCATTTGGATGAGCATTCGATTAAGAGTCATTTCAAAAAATTGAGTTGATAGAAAGATAATAGACGAAGTGTGACAATTCTCTAAGTTAAGTTTAATGGAAGCGAAACTGATGTAATTTTAAACGAATTTTTTGTAATTTTTTATTTCAGTTTCCTCTGTCATTTTTTCCCATCGTCTGTTCGTTGTCCTTAAGGAACTCGAAACTTTCCTTCGAAGTTATCACTCGCTGTTTGGGGACAGAAGATCGACGAAATTCTGGTTTGTTGACAAATTCCTCAATAACTTTTTCAAATTTATAATTAATTTTGTAATTAAATTATAATTGAGGATATATAAAAGTGTGTGTGAGAGAGATAGAGAGAAAGAGTTTCGATTTATTGACTTGGTTTAAGTGAGTTAATTGATTATATTTATCGATAATTATTTGATGATCGAAAATTTCATATTGATATGATCTCTTTTTATTTTTCTCGTCATAATACTCCGCATATATAACCTCATAATAAATTTCCTCGAAATAAATGAAAGATGGATGGAAGAGAAATCATGGGAAGGGTAGGGCGCATATTATTTCAATTTATCGTTTTTGCTAAATTTGGAATTAATTAGAATTTATTTTCAGTATTGTTTTTAGGTGGACGTGTTTTCAACTTTCAATCTGTCTATTTGTGAATTGGGAGGGGGAGAAGTGTTATTTCTAAACAATTCCATTGAATTGCCGAATAAAAGAAGATTAAAGGAGGTAAAAAGAAGTGTTTTCATTGAGTTTTCGTGAGATGTTTAATGAGATAATAAATTGATAAGATACAAATGCTTTATATTAAACGATATTTTACTGATAGCGAATCAGCAGCATTGGGAGGTGACGGATCATTTGTAAATAGAAATAACAATAATATGAATGGAGAATGTGAGAAGAATTCGGAAAATAAAAGTTCGATGGCAAATGTCACATCTTCCGTTCAGAATGATTATTACGGAGATATTATATTGGAGGACGATGACGATGGAAGTTCCGATCAACATAGTGGAGGGAGTAGTGAAGTAGTGGAATCCGATTCGCATACTTATGATCTGAGTAGTAATAGTAGTAATGAATCGGGAAAGAAATGTTTGATAACTTCATCGATAATAACACCAACAACTCCTACATCCGTCAATGGATTACCAACCATCAATAAACCATCGAATCATCTACGAGTAAATGACGACGTCGCATATAAACGTCGATTGCATCAATACAAACGATTGTTAATCAAAAGAGGAATTGGAGGATCGATCGGTAACGAAATGTTAATGAATCGAACACATGTAAATTTGAAAAAAGAATTTGATGATAATCGATCAGCAATCATTCCACCAACAGCTGCATGTCAATTATCAACTTCATCTTTTCAATTTGGTCATGATGAATCATCTCCAAATCTATTTCCTTTCACTATCAACAAGAACAATAATAATAATACGAGTGATACGATCAGTATTGATACGTTGAATGAATCGAATATTGTTAAATCAGGAATACTTTTAAAATGGACGAATTATTTGTTAGGATGGCAAGAGAGATTTTTCGTTCTCTGTAATGGAACACTTGCTTATTATAAATCGGATAGTGAAATGAAGTATGGTTGTCGAGGAGCTGTATCGTTGTTGACGGCGGATATACTCGCTCATGAATTCGACACATATCGTATCGATGTCCAAGTGAAGGATTCGATGTGGTATTTAAGAGCATCGTCTGAGAATGAACGTAATTCTTGGTTTCAATCATTGAATCAATCTCGTTTAAATGAGAATGAGAAAGTGACGAAAGAGAATGATCAGACGACAGTTACACGACAAGGAAGTTTAATGTCATTAACATCGATGAAATCGATGCAATTGAGAAATAATTTCGAATGTTCTTCAGTTCTCAAAATGAAGTTGGAAGAGACGGAAACATTTAAAGATTTATTATCTCAACAATTACAAGCATTAACGACATATTTCGATGCATGTGTTCATAGTACAACAAATCAATTCAATATTCAATCTCCCATCAATGAAGAGCCATATCTCCCTTATTTTAATGGAGATGAATTAATTTTAAAAAAAGATGAAACAGATAATATGAGTAATATAAATCATTTCGAAGATAATGGTGATCAATTACCAACTGATGATTCACCATCATCAAAATCATCAAAACATATTTTAAACGATATTACAAGCGAACCAACTGATGATCCTATTCAATTAGAAGATAATAATAACAGTAACAACAACAACAATAATCATGAGGAGAATGAAGGAATTTCAAATGAAATTATTCCTGATCCTTCTTTACCATCATCAACGGAAATGACCGATTCAGAAGATGATTATGATGAAGATTATACGAGACAGAAAATATCGAATAAATCGTCTGATATGTTAATGAGAGATTTCCAACGAATTAGATATTATAGTCGACAATTACAGAATCAGCAAACGAAAGAACTCGATACTTCTACCACATTCACGAAATCGGATGAACCTAAATTGAAATCATCAAAAACTTTCCTTGAAAGTTTAACATCATTTCGACCATTCTTTAATGATGCGAACAAAAATGAATCAACGAAAAAATCGACAGGATTCGATATAAAAAATCCTCAAGAATTTAGTCAATTAACTCAACGTCTCCTTACACAACATGCGACGTTAGCAAAAGATTTCCAACGAGAATCTTCTCAATTTAAAGTGACCGCCTCAGGCGTACTCGCCAACATCGGCACATGTATCGAGATGATGAACGAAGTGAACGATCGAATGAATAGTGCTAATTTGAAGATGAAGAATGACGTGGAACGATATAAGAAATTAGATCACAAATATAAGAGATTAGAGACTGAAAATCGAAAGTTGAAGAATCAACTTCGACGAAAAGATAAAATTTCAGAAGAAGAAAAGAAAATTCGAACGATGGAAATTTGTGGACCAGATTTCGAAGAGGGACCATTCGCTAATATGAATGACGAATTTTATGATGCTGTCGATTATTCTTTAACCAAATTGGAAGCAGAAGATGAAAGACGTTCTCGAGGAGTCTCATCATTGAAACAAGTGAAACGTGTGATCGATGAGGATGTTAATGGGGATCATGTCCATCGATTGAGTGAAGTGGTGGAGAAAGTGGTAGGTGAACATATGCGATATGGTCTTGTCTCTATTGACGAGGATAATGAGAATACGAATAATGAGAATGTTGAAGGAATCCATCGAATCAAATGGGAATTGATTGCTGAACAAGAAAATATGAAATTATATCGACGAGAATATGAAGAGAATGGTCGTGTACTTGATCCTCTCAAAGCATATTATACCGTCACCGGAATCACGGGACATGAGATTTGTGATATGTTCTTCGATCCAACCATTCGTATGGAATGGGAAAGTGGATTAGATTCTACGAGAATTGTAGAAACTCTCTCACCAACTACTCTCTTATTTCATCAAGTTCATAAACGTGTTTGGCCAACTGCTCAACGTGACACATTATTCTGGTCACACATTCGCTCATATACTTTAGACGAAAATTCCGAAATATATCGACATAATACCGTTCCTCAAACATCCCATGATGTCAATGAACGGATTTGGCAAGTGTGCAATTGCTCCACCGATCACGACGATGTGAAAGTTTATAATTATTTATAAAATTATTTATATGATTAATTCAAAATTATTTTAGGAAACGAATTGTGTACGTGTAACTTTGAATGTTTCTCTCTTCTGTGAGACAATTGTTCCATCAGATAAGAAACTCTCCGAACTCACAAGAAATGATATCAAATGTAAAATAACATATATCGCACAAAGTTTGGTTTAATTCGAAATTTTTAATTCGAAATTTTTAATTTTTATAGTAAATCCGGGTGGATGGGCGCCGATCACTGTACTTCGCCAAGTCAGCAAAAGAGAATATCCAAGATTTCTTAATCGATTTACACAATATGTGAAGGAACAGTGCGAATTGAAAGAGATTATGTTCTAAAATGTTTATGGATGAAAGTCAATCTTATTACATGTCATCATCAATTGTAAATGTTGTCCCCAACACCAACTCTTCATTTTTAGTCTTTTCGTCTGTACTAAAAAAACATTTCGCCTTCAGGAAACTAAGTGCAACAAAAAAAAACTGTATTTTCCTCTTGGGAATTATTCAAGAAATTTTAATCGTCAGTTCTAATACAGTCAAATTCGTATTTGTCCAATCGCCATTAACATCCGTTTCCCTTGTCATTTTAACAAATGTCTATTTATCATATTTCCACCAAAACAAAAACAATCCTCATCCATCCAATTTTAAATCGATCACATTTCATATAGTTTCCTCCGATTATTCGCCACATTTCCTTGGTCACGATTCCACCAAATTTCAATGAACTATTTCATTTCAGTAATCCTTTTCCGCTCTATGTTTCCTTGTAGAGTTCTCATTTTATACAAAAATTCCACTCCATTTTAATTACAACAGTAAATGATTTATTCTTTGATTTCATTCCAGTTTTATTCATCCAATTCTTCTCATTTACTGAAGAAACGGTATCAAATTTTTAATATTACCGATTTGCTCGCCTAGAACTTTTCGCTCATAAACCTTAATATTCTATCGAAATCTACATTTACATTCATTTCTTCATTTGACTACTAAAAATTAAAGAATATCCAAATATCAAATTGATGAATATGATATAGATTATTGGAGGAAATTCTATAAAATTTGAAAAGAAATCAATTAATTTAAATTTCATTAATCTTCAAATTTCAAGGAATCGACAACTTCGAAAATATTGAATGATTTATCTGAAGAGAGAAATTGATTCATATCAACTTTTCCCGACAACAATTCTCCCAATTTCATTTCGATGACGTCACTTTTCGAACAATCATTATTCTTTTCTTCTTTAACGGAATTCTTTTCGTTCGAACTTTCCACTTCCGAACAATTTCCAACGATTGTTGAGTCTTTTTCTAATATTTTTGGTTCAATTTGAATATTTATCGATTCCGTTTGTTGTGTGTTTTCCTCGTTGTTGTTTAAAATTGATGGATTTTCAATATTATTCTCTTCCAACTCCATTTCAATATCGTTCTGATCGACATCGACTAATTCTTGTGAATGAGATGAATTAATATCGCTAATGGTTACTTTATCGACATCGATAGGTTCTTCGATATCTGTTTCATTATTTTCTATTATTTCATCACATAATAATTCTTTTTTATTTTCTTCAATTAATTTCGTTTCATGATTAATTGTTGTAGTTGAAATATCAATCGATTTCGTATTTTGAAAGAATTGTTGAAATTTAGTTAAAATAAACGAAATTTCTTCAGAAATCTCTTTCGTCAATTCCATTTTCCTCAGTTGATTGAGAAGATGAATATATTGTTTAATGCAAATTTCATTAATCAGATATTTCGAAATAAATCGAAACATTTGTCGTATAAGTTTGAGAATTAATTTCGGTTCTTTCATCAATAGAAAACTAGTAGTTATTGTAGATTGATCATCTTTCCAATCGAGAGATGACGATTCATCAAATGAGACATGTTGAACAATTGGAAAAGTTGAAATTGAAGAATTATTCGATTTTGTTACTGCTAATTGGTTGGAAATAATTTCAGTTCGACAATTTAACATTCGCAAAAGATTGACAATCTGAATTTGTAGAATTCGATGAATTCTCTTCTCATCTTCTTCCTTTCCATCAACTACACAAAATTGAAGGAAATTCAAATATTCTTCATATAATTTTAAATATAATTCCTCATCTTTCATTTCAATTTGAAAGTCTATCAATAAATGTTTTGATAGAGAAAAGAAAAAATTCAAAAATTCCTCTTGATTCTCCATTACATGAACCATCAGAATTTTGTTCGTCCATTTCATTCTATTCAACACACTCATCAATCCAATAATTTCCCAATCGACGAAACTTTCTCCATTTCCTTAAATGAGAATATTAATCAATTGAAGAAAATGTGAAAATATTAACTTGATATTTCACAAAAATTCTTCAATTGAAATATACAAAGTTTCGGGAATTGTCGATTTAATTCACAAATGAATTGAATTCCATGACAATGATCGACAAATTTTTCAATCAATTTATAAATCTCTTTTAAAATTTCAGAAGAAATCGACTTAAATTGTTTATAAATTTCATTACGCATTAATATTTCTTCTCCTCCTCCGATCTCATCGACGTAAATATGTCGAGAAGTTTCTTGTTCATCAAAAAATTCTTCAAGAAATGCGAAAAATATTGGAAAATTGAATTGTATGAACATGAAATATTCGGAATGAATAATCCGATCAAATAGTTCAATTAAATTCTTTAAAGTTTTCAAATGAATTCGATAATAAGAATTTAAATCTCTCGATTGAAGTGATGGTAGTGATAAGCAATTTGTTATTTCATCCAAACTTTCCTCCTTGAACTCAGCTTGTGCATCTTTCAAATAAATGAAAGAATTGAAAAATAAAAGAATTTTATCGAACTTTTTGGTATTAATCGACGACAAACGAACATTATTGTTTCCAATACGGTTGGAATGAAAATATTTATTCGATTCAAATGTAACAACAAAAGTGAATCATTTAATAACTAGAAATAGAAAATATATGTGATTGGGAAAGGAAGAAAGAAAACGTTTAATAATTGTTGATCTTCTTTTATCGAAAGAGAAAATTTATCAAATTCCTCAATTAGCCATCGATGAAGTCGTCGATATACCGACAAGTTGCCTTGACATCTCTTAGGAAAACGTTTGAGATAAATATTAACCAAAATTAATTTTAATTTTCTGTTTAGAAATATCTTTGAAGAATTGATTTTGTAAAAGTAATTGAAAAAAAAACTTGCTCATTGATCGTTTCTACGAAATGGCAGAATTTTGGACATTTCTCTTTATCCCAATCGATTTCTGGTGAATTCTTAATTAAATTATTAAATTCCACCAAAGAAAATTTCTTGTCCTTTTCCCATTTCTCCTGCAATTGAATTAGATAACAATGAGAAACAATTTGAGTTAACGATGATTGAATCTAATAGGAACATGTTTCTGTTTCGGAAGGCTAAAAATTTAATTTTTCACTTCTAGCCAATTCACAATATTCTTACTATTTAGTGAATTTTGCTTTCGAATTTCAATATATTTCACTATATTAATTAACTAAACTAACTAAATTAAAACTTACAAATTGTTAGAACTAAAAACTAAACTTAACTTCACTAAATTAAAGACAAAATATTTATCGTATTTCTCTATCAGATAGAACGGGCAAAATATCTTTTATTTTTATTTTTTAAAAAAATGATCTGCAAATTTGCATTTTAATTTAGAGAGGAAAAAAAAAATTTTTTTGAACTTTTTTTTTGATCTGTGATTCTAAATGTCTTCACTAATATCTAACGAAACATATCGAAATAGGCAGCATTGGATAGAGGAGAAAAAATACTTTCAGAGGATATGCTTTTTTATGATATTATTTTCTTCGGAACTATTTTAAAAGGCAAAAAACTAAAGTGGTTGAAATAAAAGAGGAACAATTGTCACCTAATCAAGTACAAATCCATGTAGCGCAATGAAAAATAGAAATCACGACGTTGGTCTTTAGAAAGAAGTTCAGGACATCTTGGTATATGATTTATGAGATTGTCAGAAACCAAATAAGGGATGAAATATTGATAAAATCCCCACGGGGTAAGTTAAAAAGAAAAAAAAGATAACTCCTTAAAGGAGTTATTTAAAATAAGATTCTTGCCTGCCGCAATATGGTACTTAGGTGACTCAGGCACATAAGAAATAATGTTGAAATTCTTTGTCAACACTAACGCATCGTCCAATGAAGTCGGATACGTAATTGAATAATATCGATAGAAAATTTTGAGGAGACGAGAAGCTCTCACATTGTGTGTCACATCACATTTGGAACTGAAAGTGTTGATCTGCGAACAGAATCAACTACTTTCAGATACCTCCGCACCAGGAGTAGCGGCAAAGGAGTCAATTCGCAGATTGTTAACATAAATGCTCTATTGAAAGGTTTATGACAACCGAGCATCATCCGAGATGTTCTATTGTATGCACGATCAAGACATCGTAATGATTTCTCCGTATTCGAGATAGAAACCGATAACCCATAAAAGTTTCAACAGTACCCGACGAATAGTTTCAATTTTAATTTAATAGATAAAAACTTGCAAGGATGATGGAACGAGTAAAATGATCTAAGGAACTTACACCTTACTCGATCTACCAATGCCGAACTTCTTCTTTTCACATCGATCTGACATCAAAGTAAGCAGACTTCTTTTCCCACTAATTTCTGCAAATCATGACGCGACGGAAATTTGGAGATATTCGAGAGAATAATCGATTTACTCTCATTACATTTGATTCCAACAATAGCTAATCGAATACTGATAAAATCGACAATTCTTTTACACTGACGGACGTTGTTCGAGCAAATGAGAATATCATCTGCATAAGCGGTAACTGCAGGATACGAATTCACACCAACTTTATATGAAAATTTTCGATTAGATTCAATAAGAATTTCATCTATCACTTTACCTAAAATCCAGGGAGCGAGAATCCATCCTTGCCTCACTCATTTATTTATGCGAAACATATCAGATTTCTTCGATCCATCGTTTACTACTCCAAAAGAGTTAGTTACTCCAAAGATCTCACTGATAAATTTAATAGAATTTTCAGCAATTCCTTCATTACATAATATACCGACTGCATGTTCCATGCTAACCGAATCAAAAGGTTTTGATGAATCCATAAAAAAGAAAATAAATTTTTTGTTTAGAAAACGATATAACGGGATAAGAAAATTTACAAGAAGAATAAGTGGCAACGTACCTCTATTCCGTTCCCGATAAGCGAATTGAAATTTCGATGAACGTAACTCATTGGCATATCTATTTTTAATAATTTGTTTGACCATTTTAATTAGACCCCTAGCGACACAAATAGGACGATAAGAGTTTACTTCCTAGTGTCTTTACCGTGTCCTTAAAGATTGGAGTGATCGAGAATATTCTGATGTTACTATCTCAATTGATTTGAAATAGCACATTCATCACTATTCATACTTACAGAACATTAACTAATTAGTCACATCATACTGTTAGATGTTAAGAAATAATTTTTTTTTTTGAAATCCCAGTTGACCAATTTGTCGGCATATACCGAATCAGTCGATATTTGAAACATGGCAGACAAATGGCCTTTTCTACCGCTCTCACGTTTTGTTTTAGCTATTGATGTTACTGTTATATCTTGAGACTTCAGGATGTTTTCAATTTCCGAACGCGTCACGTCACGTAACCGATTGCGATAAATGAAAGAAACAACCGTGCAGAGCTGTGTTTGGAAAAGTTTCTTATGCAGCTTTTATTGATCCCGCTTCAAAATCCGAAGTTAATGAAAATGGATTGACTTTAAAATTTTCTTTCAGTTTCTTGAATAGATGAATATAAGTTGCCTTCCGTCGATCCTTCTTCAGAATGTAAAATGTAGTGATTAGTCTTCGATTCAATTGTATTTCGAAGACGAAAAGTTGGGCAAATGTCTGTGGACATTTTTTGAAAGTTCCGTCCATATACTAATTTCATTCTTCTACATCTTCTAATTCGTTATAATTGATCTCTGAAGAATAATAAATTACATATTTTTCCTCTTCAATTGTATGTTCGTACAATTTTTGTGCTTTTTTATTTTTCCGATATCGTCGAATGTTCCGTTCGGTTGTGCTATGTTGTCGTTCTCCTTCTATTATTTCATTTCGATGGTAATTAATAACCTCTTTTGTCGTCATATTGGAATTGTTAGATGTATTTTAAATTTTATTAAGAAGTTCCAATTTCTCAATCTGTGAAACAACGGGATCATGGTTATGAATTAATTTTTCCAGTTCCAGGTTTTATTATCATCAAAAGTCAAGTAAGTTTTGCAACCTTTTTGACGGCATAAGTAGTTTACTTTCCCAGTTGAATATAATTTCTTTCGTTGTGTAAGCTGGTCTTGCTCACGTTTATTAAGATTATAAGGGAGAGATTATTGAAGTGGATTTATAAGAATTAATTGGTTTTATTCAATTAAATTTGTTAAAGCAAAATGATAATTTTACAATTATTATAATATGATTTCTTAGAATGAATAGATGAAAAAATGTTGCGCCACTTATATAGATATCCTTAGGGTCATTAGGTCAATGTGATAAGGACATCAACGTAAACTATTGAATCACAATCGTAAATAATAAAACGTTAATTCAGAACGGATTTCAGTAAATGAGCAAGAAACGTTGCTCAAAGGTCAGCGTATCTTTTAAATGTTTCGGCGAACGACGACTTAATTGCTTCTCGTTAATTGTTTCTTTCAGGCAACTTGTCCATTTCTGTTGGCATAGCCATGACTATGTTTAGACCTCTTACAGTTGTGGATTTTTGTGGATTACTGCACGTTTGTTCGGTTAGTTTTCGATAGCGGTAATAATTCGACAATCGAAGTCGTATATTTTCCTTCAATTTAATTGGATAAAAAGGGGGGGCGCTATCGAAAAGTAGCCGTTTGTTCTTCGTAGTATTGATGATATTGAACTCATCATTTACATTTGTAGTTGTAGTTTCAGATGGATTATTAATTACTGGGAATTCGATTGGCGGATGAAAGCAAACAGGTACACCTGCGAAATCTTCGTAGGGAAATATTGCTTCGGATGGATTAAAACTCGACATAATCAGTTATTGCAAGAATTGAAATAAGAAACTTTGAAACTAAATTTAAAATTTTCAAAATTTCGAATTACATCTCAAAGTATAAGACTAACAAGGTAACCTCTCGGATGTGCATCTCCCAAATGAGTTAAAGAAAATTAGAGGCGTGTGTAAAATAACGAAGAACCCCTATGCAGAAAATTATCTGCGAAATTTTTATTAGCGGTGCGGAAATTCGTTTTTAGTGCACAATATCGAGTGGTTATATGTTCAAATAAATTAAAATTTTGTATACTTTTATACAAATTAATTCCTAACTTATGTGTATAAGTCGAAAAAGACAAAATGTGTATCATAAAAATACAGGTCGATACAGATACACATTTCAAACGTCTAGCTTAACTCATAGAATAAATAATTCATGACACAAGAATAAATGTCCTAGAGCTGTCCAAATGAACACGAACAGAATATACGTTTTTCGAACGAAAATAGTGGAGTCTGGATTTATAAAAAACATATTTCATGAAACTACTTTACATTGTTCAAAGCTGTGGTTCTTGAAAAGTGTTCATATCAGTTGTTTGAACAAAGGAGTTTCATGAAATATGTTTTTTATAAATCCAGACTCCACAATTTTCGAAAAATGTGTATTCTGTTCATGTTCATTTGGACAGCTCTAATTGAATTAGAGCACTGACAATATAGTGAGACAATTGTGAGATATATATTCGGCGTTCTTTACTAAGGAATTCACTTGTTCACTAATTGCCTTGTTGTCCATCTGGAGATCGTTTACTAAATCATAAAGATCGTCAATTTTGGGAGTGAATGACCAGATGAATGATGTCACTTTATTCATTTTTTACTCTGCAATTTCATTATTACTACCTGCAAAAATATTATTTTTGGTAAAATTTTCACCCAGATTCGGATAATTACATATTACATGAGATGTTCCATCTTTTGGAATTTGGAGTTCTTCCTCTTGCAACCCCGCTGTTTGTTCCAGAGACGGTAGATTTGGCAATCGTCGTTTTATGGCTTTTTTCCTGTTGTTCTGGTTGTTGCTGTTTTTTTCAGCATCATTAAGTGCTTCCATCATAGCCTTGATAGAGGCACTGTTCGGCGATAAGGGTGTTCAGTCATTATTTTTACTAACTTATTATTTTTAATATTCAACATGTCAAAAGAATTTTCTGGTATCTTATGAATTTTTATTGTGATAGAAATTCTTCCAGCTTCATCGTTGTAAAAGTTTTCTTATAGATATACATATAATACATAAATCCTTCGTTATTGCGGGTGCGCTCAATCTTTCTTCTATGATTATCGAGTTGTTGTTGAATAGTGAATTATTAATCTTCTGGAATGCATTCAATTTTTCTAAAAATTAAAAAAGTTATTTACTTTCCAAAAACTTAATAATTGATTAAAGAATGGACTCTATTAAAAGTGAATTGAAATTTATCCAAAATGATTCGATTCAAGAAACATAACGCCATTGTTTGTCAGCGTAATTCCAGATTGATTGTTTTATTGCATGACTAATTTGTACATACATTTATATTGGTGTTTGAATGCTGAAGTTGGTGAAATTTTCTTCAACGGAAAAATCAAGATGATTGATTGTTAATCATTAATTAATTTAACAATTTAACGATTAAATAACAATTTGTTATTTCTCTTTTCACATTAGATTTGCAGACACATAATAGTGATTCTAGGATGATTCCCCCATTGGAAAATTCCCCACAAAAATTTTAAAAAATTTTTTATTGTTATTTTTTTAATGAAATTTGTTCTTAACAAAAAAAAATTAATATTTTTAGAAACAGCAATTCATGCTCTTTCAACTGAGCTATAAATAACTGAAAACGGATTGAAATTAGATATAGAATTTTCAAAAAAAGTAAATTCAATTAGTGAAAAAATTTTCTCTCTCTTTTTGCTAACTTTAAGTCAGAATTATAAATTTGAATTTTGATGATATTTTTGGGTTCTCTGGAGTAAGTAGATATGATTTAAACAAAAAAATATTTAAATTGGTTCAGTATAACGTGATTAATTGCTTGTTGAAAATCGTATTATTTTCGCAAAAATCGTAGGTAATAAAGAGGATATTATAGATTCCAGGTCATATTTCTTACAATTTTTAAATGTTTTTAGTAGTACCTATGGGATGTAGTTTGTGTGGTAGTCGTGCCAATATCTATGATAGACTTCTGGGACTATAGACCATGGTCTAAAGTCCAAAGATATCTTTGGAATGCTATACGGTCAATGAATAGAATATACAAGTAGGTTCAAAAGTCTAATTGAATTGCTCGTTACGAATTGTTTTTGGAGGTAGAAGTTCTGTGGGATTGGTGAAAGGAGTTAACCCTTAAGGAGTAGTTAACCCATACTCATCGAAAAAGAAAGATGTTAACCTTGCCAAAAAGAATGGAGTTAATCCCGTTTTAAACAAAAAGAAACATGTTAAGGCTCTTTTCTCTAAGCGGAAAGAAGCTAACCCTTTTCCTTTAAAAAATAAAATTGCTAGTTTTTGGTAGAAAAAGAATTCATTTTACCATTTAAAAAAAATTTTGTTAATTAATTAGAATGATATTATTAGGGGGAGTTTTAACCGAACGGACAAAGATCTCTTTTAACTATTACATTGTAGATTATACACTAATAATCTTAAAATGGACAAAATATAAATGAGAAAACATAAATAGGAACTTACAATAGTTAATATAAATTTACTTTAATTTCAATAATTGTCAACACCATCTTTTAAATTATCAGCCCGTTAATTTTACCACGATGAATTCCAATGCGAAATGAAAGCACCTCCGATTGAGTTTTACGAACAAACTTCTTCATTCTTCTATTTTATCGCATATATGAAAAAAAAGGACGTATTAATAATAGAAAATCAGATATACCATCATCAGAAGACGTACAATTCGGGGAAAACACATTACCGATGTGCGAAATCAACTGCGTTAAAATGCAGTTCGACCCTCACTATTAACGGTGATAAAATATTCTCTTATAAAAAAGAGCATAGTCATGGAGAACAATCGGATGAAATCGAAAAATTAAAAATTTCAAACGAAACAAGAGTTGTTGCTCGAACAACAACGGCTACCGGCCTATTGATCGAAGACATAATGAGCAATCATCTTGATTGCAACCTTCGTCGTTCAACTATTTGTGGAAATATTTGTAGCGAAAGAAAACGGAACCGACAACAAATTATTACTGCTAATAAAATTGAGCGAGAAAATTTCAGCATATATTTCGATGATGAATTAAAAATTTCTGACACTCATCACAGGTTTTGTGATGGAACGTTTAAAACTGCTCTTAGTAGTTTCCATCGATTATAATCCAACATTCACTTACAAACATTGTAGACATTTCATCCTTAAAACCCTTTTATGATAATTGTTTGCAATATCCCATATCTCATTGAGGAATGTTCTCATAAATACGTTCGACATAACATTATACGTATAATTGGTACCACTTACATTATTAGTTTTAATTATTCATTTCTTGCAAGTCTTAAATTGATACTTATGTTAGATCATACAATGGTCACCATATATGACTGCATCTGAATGACCAAATATGGATCTAATTTGAAATAGTTTTAATGTAAAAATCAAATTGTTAATCAAATTAATTGTTTATTCGTGAATATTATTATTTATTAGTTAAAATTCTCGTCGGGATAAACATGAAAAAAGAGAAAAAAAGTTGCTGTCATCCTCTGTGGCAATAAAAAGACGTAATTGATCGAGGGAATCGCGGTTGATAGGTAGAGTGGAGGTGGAATCGTATTTGGAGATGAAATTTTTAAATTCAGTTAGAGAAATGTTTCGAGATAACCCATAGTATCAGACAGTGTATGTGAAAATGGAATGGATGTGAAAAGGATGGCTAACGGAAGGATGACTAGAGAGGGAGTCGGAATTGTTAAATTTATGACAGAGTGAAAAAATACGACGACATAGAAGAATTGGAAGTGGTCTAATTTGTTAAATTCTATTCCTTTACTTCCCATTCATCCTTCTATTCTGTCTAATTCCTCCTACTTTTCCCAAACATTTATTTCTTCTTCTACGAAACTCTTCTTACCATAGTTGTAATAATTCTTTGAGTTTTAGTGGATTGGTTCAAGCAGTGTCAATTCTCTGTTTTTAGCTTATTAGTTTTATTTAGTTTAGTTTAGGTTAGTTTAATTTTGTTAAGACTAAATACTATGAAAAGAACAATTTTCAGCAACTACAAATTTGTAATAGTGCACCAATAATGGATTATGATAATTGGGTATGAATCATGCCGTACGATCCGAGTCATCTAAATTCCCTAGGTCATTCTTTTAACCCTTTTTATAATTCATAGTATTCTATTTCTATAATACAGGTTTATTAAGTATCCCAAAATTTGATAAACAGTAACGTTGCAAAATAAGTTAATGTTACGTTGAATCCACGTTTAACTTTACGTATAATAACTAAAATGTAACCTTAAAAAGAAATTTCATGTCATTTATTTAGAAATTTTTCTCTACAAAAATATCTGGTATATGTCATTTATTTATAATCATTGGTTAGTTTTTTTTTTTATTACGACAAATCAAGTTTTTTTTGAAAAGAGCTAAAATATTACTTTTATGTACAATTTTGAGTTGTAATTACGGTAACTTTGTTCAAAATTAAACGTTGATGTTACTGCTTGCTTTTAAGTAACTATAACGCTACAAACAAAAATTTTGTATGCTAGGGATATTTTAAAGTATACTAAATTAGTAGGACTATATTATCGAAGATATAGTCTAGAAGGCTCTATAGATGGAAGGTATTCAAATCAATTGCATTTATTACTTTGTAAATGCATAAATTAATCTACATGAATAACGGATAGATCTTTTAATGTGGGAAGGTTGAGAAGTCTATTTTGGATTACCATTTTGGAGATTGTTTTATAAAATTCGAAATTTTACCCAGAAAACATCTAGTTAGAAAATTATATGACGTAAATCATTAAAATTAATTTTAAATCAGGAAATATGTTTTTTGGTTCAATTTTCTGTAATGATGTAAAGTAAATGAATTTAATTAAAATTATGCCGATGCTCTTATTAAGAAATTATATGTTATATAGAAAATTCTGACATTAATCTTTTAGAACTCTTCGTAATTTTACAAGTCTAATAATATATTATATGTAGAACGATATAGATATTTTGACAGTTATATCACTAACGATATAATCAAATCAATCTAATTGATGTAATCAATTCTAATGCAAAATATATATTTCGAATAATAAGATTAATTGCCAATTGACCAACTGTTCATTAGCTATAAAATAAGTCGAAGAACAATCTCTTTAATTTCAAAAAATACAAATTTTTGAATTATTCCTATTTCGTTCGTCATATCAGAAAGGTAATTTATTGCACAGACGTCATTCTTTTAATGGATATAAAGGAAAATACTCAAGAATTCCAAAAACAACGAGCATAAAATTAAAATATTAAACTCGGCAAAAATCGATATATTGTTATGACTTTTGTCTTTCTTATATTGATAAAAATATAGTAAACAGAAATTCAATCGAAGTACGATAGAACTAAAGTGAGTAAAAAATCGATTTGATTACGACGAAATGAAGTGGTAGTACTAAACACAGAAATAAGATGGCATTCCGTCGTAAATTCCGTCGCTAATATAATACTTGCATCATATAACCATATCATAGTTATAAGGTTGGATGATCCTGGTGCTACTATATATTTAGTGTACTACTTTATATACTATATAATTAGTGGTATCTCCTAGTAATCTCCGAATTATTGTATTATGATTGATAAATTAATTTCATAGACATCGGGTTATTTTTTGTGGGAAAACTCGCGACAACTCATGAATAATGATGAATAATAATAAAAGGAAATGAGATTGTCGTCATCATTTCCGTCATGTACGAAAGAAATAAAAATAATGTTTCTTGTTTTATTTCTTTCTAAAGATATTCCAAACCTTTCAATTGAGGATATTGATGATGTGAAGTGTTTTTAATTATCGAACAGTCCGTTATTGGAAGATGATTCTGATGCATACTCTACTCGATAAAAGATCGTGTGAATAAATCTATTACGTTTATCATTTCAACTTTCTCACCTTTCTCACTCTCAATCATTAATATTATGTAAAATTAATAATGGAAATTAAACCCTGTTATATATTAGAATTGATGTACAAATAAACCAAAATTCTCACAGTAACTACAAATGAAGTAATATGAAATGTTTGTATGTTCACGGTTCTGTTGAATAAGATTAAACAAATTTTTTATGTTTTCGCGAGTTCTTTTTGGTGATTTTTTCAATCAAGTATTCCTAGAGTGGCTTTTCTTCTACAATACGATGGACAACTATTATTTAATTTCAATTCTATTAAAGTTATTATGGTTTGTTATTAGAGATAGATTTTGATTAGAGAAATATTGACAAATGTGAGGAATGGGCATAAAATATAAAAAAATAGGTGCTCAATTAGTGAAGCTTCTCCTGATTTGATTAATTCTTTAAATATCTAAAGAACAATAAAATATAATATTATTTCCTACGGTTATTCGGAGGTATCTAATCCTATGATTAGTGACGCCATAAGTCTCGTCAAAGTGTCGAAGAAATTGGCGAAATAAAATTGTCCACTTTTAGGGTCATCATTCGAAAGAGTAAATATCCATCAAAGTATATCCAAAAGGAGAACAAGGAGTCGCAGATTATATGCTGTCGGTATGGACATGCAAGAACAATACGACTTGAGAAAATGCTTCGTGTTAAAAATCATGATGAATATTATAATAAATACAATGGGATACTAGTACGATATGAATTAAGGTAATTATCAATCCTTTATGTTCATTTATTAAATATATATTAACAGAAAAGTATTTATGGGATTGTACTGAATTGTACTGTTAAGAAATTTTACGGTCCTGAAATAAAATTTCGACTTTAATTTATTAGATTATATAATACTCATAAATCTTAATTATTTTAGGTATCTAAGTCTCCAAGTTTTAGTATATTCTTTGACACAATTTCTTGAACTTACGATTTCTTTGTTAATATCAGAAAGCAGTTTTTGTTAATAACCCGTCATAATATTATATTACGAACATAGTATATGAAATAGGACCTTTGCCAAGGAAGATTTGTAAAAAATTTGCATATGAATGAGTCATAATAAATCCAATAGTCGAAAATAGAATTAATAACGATGATAAAAATGTCGTCTATCAAAAAGACCAATAGAAAAAAGACAAAGGAATTGAAAAGTTTTCAATTAAATTTATTGAAATGGATTCCAACAGGATATCCATTCATAAAAGATGAGCGGAACCTATTTCATTATAATATCCTGGGTTTTGTTCTTTTCTCATTTTAAATCCAAATTAAAGAATCTAATCTTATCTACGTTAAAGCATAAAATTCAAAAAATAATAACTTTCCGTAAACGTAAATAGATCTTCGTCTATAATTCTTTTCTCATTCACAGTTTTTGTCCAATACTTTTTTATTCAATAGTCAAATTATGTAATTGAAAGTGCTTATTTCTGAAAATGCATCTCTGAAGTTATTATGAGCTCGTAAATAGTAATTTATTGCGAATGAATTGTTGAACAGTTTCATGAATAGTACTCGGATGATGATTATTAATAAGTCAATGATAAATCGATATAGCGATGATGAATATAAAGTAAAATTGAAGTGGGTAATTAAAAGTCTTATTTTATTGTCACAGTATCTTTTCTTATTTTAAATTTTTGATGAAGATAAATCAAAAGCGGGATTATACCGGAAATTGAAGAATGTCATTTATATTTTTCTTTTAATATTATATGCACAAAGAAAATTTTTCGATTACTTTATTCACATCTTTTGTCCATTATTTGTTTCAATGAATAGTTATAATTGTAAGTATGATTCTAATAAGTTTTCCCAACTCACAAATATTTGTCAGATATTCTGTAAATATCCACCGAGTTTTAACAACAACGATCGACTACAAAATTTCTTTTTGTTAATACAAACGTATTTCATGTAATTCATGTCGTATATCATATCTATCTCTATTCACCTACAATCTCAAACTTTTAAAATAAATATAATTTAAAAAGAAGGATGTTGTAGAGTATTTCAAGCTCTTTCTAAACATAATCTTAAATTCAACATTATATCATAAATCTTTCTTACAAAAAATGAAGTTTTTAAAAAAGTTGAAAAAAACCAACTGGAAATTCACCTACAATCATTTGAAACCGAAATTAGAATTCGTCTAGTCTTTCAAATGGAAATACTTTCGTTGACATAAACTATACAGTTTCTGCTCGAATTAAATATCCAAATAATTTTTCCGAATTTTACATCTCTGCTTAATTAATTCGTCTGGTGAAAAGATTAATGAATGAAATGTTCTCAATTTATTCTTCAGTTCTCCGGCCTGTTATCATTGTAAATATACACCTTCAACTTAAAATTAATAATTAGAGAGGGAGGTGTCAAAAGAGATATTTTTCACGCAGTCAATTTCTCTGTCAATTAGATTACATTGGATTATGTTATATCATAATTGAAAGTCAAATTAAAAAATAGGTCATAAAATATTGAACATTTGAAGAAGATGACCCACAAATCTCTTCAATTACCTCATGTATATTGCACTTTAGTAATTATGGATAATATAATAATATGAATTATAATCACGATTCAACTACGCAACTTATTGAATAATATAATAAATTATTGTGTGATGATAGAAGTGGAAGAATTAACCGGGATGTTTCACATTAATATTCTTTATTCATATCAAATTGTCGTAGGGTAAATCAAAAAACTTTTTGTTACAATATCGACTTTCATAGTATCTAATTTAACTTCTAATCTAGTCAGTCTAATCTACTAGAATAATTCTGGAATATCCATGCAGATTAACAAATCTAATGAACGATGTAAATCTGTTATCGTAAAATTAAAAAAAATGATTTGTCTGAAACTGTTTCTTCCATCAGTATGATTTCCGGTACATCTTTTTATAATATAACGAAAAATCAACATTTTAAACCATTTTGTATGGTTATCTATGTAATTTAAGTTTATTTATTTTTTAGATATGTAATTTAACCTTATTTTTTCTATCAACATGAGTGTCTTGGCGTTAAACTGCAGATGAGAGAATGCATCATTTTCGGATATTTCGGAAAACTCCATTTTCTGATTTTTGAGATACTTTTATAAGATGTAAAATTTATCTTTAAATTTACTTTAAGTTTTAACTGTGTAATGCCAAAACGTTTGAACAGTGCTATTATGTCTTCCGGACAAAGAGTATTATTTCAGTATCTCCAAAATCGATGAACCTTTACATACTGGAGTTTCGCCGGTGGTGGCTCAATAAAACAAGCAGAAACTTAAAGCATTTTATCATTGACCAGAAAATGCATAAATGAAATGCAAAAAACTCACTTTTCAATAATATTCAATAACTACATAATAATGTTTTTAAAAAATATTTTTTTTATGGTGAAAAGTAAAAATTTTAAAAACTGATTTCAAAAGGCACGATAGAGAGAAAATCGAACTCTTATGGAATATGCCTTGTTAAATATATGAAATACTTATTCTTTTCCAAAACCATTTACACCATGTTATAGAGCGTGAAGCTAGTTTATCATATATTGAATTAGAATTTAGCAAAAGTTAAAATCGGTTTTATAAAAAAATATAGATATAAATCGGTTTTCGGGGTAAGAAGGCTTTCCGACATAGCGTACGACGTCTCCGTCAAATTAAATCTACGAACCGTCTTTTAACGTCCACGAATCCGTCGAACACGTCTAGGCTTTCCTTCGCCCTTCAAGACCGAATATCGGGAATATCTATAACAAAATTACAGGAATGATATTTTTTTTTTCGTTCAAAATTTCACTATTGTATAAACTTCTGGAAATAAGTATTAATTAGTTAGCATTAAGTGTTCTTTATTTAATGAAGAAATTAGTCTAAATTCAATGATTGTGATAAATTGGAGATATATTCCTCAATTTTAACGTGTTAACAATTTGTTTACTGAATCGCATAAAAGTAACTTATAAAAGTTATTTGCATAATTTCTTTACCTCCTTTTGGAATTAGTGATATTTTTTTTACGATATCGGGAGTATTGTTTAATGAAAAAGGCTGTGAAGAGAATGAAAAAGTAATATGATTATAATCTATATTTTATTATTAATATTATACAATACTTATGCACACAATTTAAAAATTTTGTATATTGTTCTAGAATTATTCTTCAGTGTTGAATGAACATCGTAACTATTCGTTTAATATCTTATAATTCGTTTTAACTATCTATATATTAATATATTTTACAAGGTTACTAAATTGTGCATACCGATAACAAATATTAAACGAGAGCGTATCCGACCATTCAATACGAATAGTAGAATTAAATCAACTTCATTAAGACAAAATAGAATAAATTGACGTAAAAAGCATCTGACTTTTTAGAGTATTTATTGATTGTTCATTTATTAATCTCATATTTAAAGCATTCCAAAATCAAATGAAATGAACACTTACCTAGATATTATTATGCAAAAACTTGTCTGATTATGCAGACTAAAGAAAAGCATATGACAATTACGAAAGTTGATGTAGCGACTTCCAAATTAACTGTCATCGCTTCCTATTTTTATCAACAATATAAATGAAATTTGTATAATTATTATTCTATACAATTAGCATAATGAAGAACATAATTATAACTTATAATTATTACATGATTATATCGAGTTTTTAAAAGGTTTTCTTTTTGCATATCGAATTTTTCGTCTTGAATTTAGATAAGGAATTTGATGTTATTATTCGTAAAATTAATACATCGCATATTGATTGGTCTACGGAGTTAGTTACGGAATATAGTTGCACATTATTAAGATTTCATGGTTTTTGGATGAGAAGGAAATATATAAACTATGAATGAAGTTTAAAAACAAACCAATATTCTAAGTCGATATGTCGACTGCATTTCCGTTATTCATGCCATCAGTAAGAACCGTATTAAAGAGTTTGCCCTTAATGTAACACTTTATAATGCAGAGAATATGTTCCTGACACTCATTTATCCAATGCATTCCGTTTCATTAATCCGATAAGAGAAATATAAGAATAATGAAAATTGCGTTAAATTTTTTTTCGTTGAAATTTGACGAATTTATTACAAACAATCATAGATAAGTTGGACAGGTTAATAAAGATTGAGAAAGTCGTTATGATAATTTATATGAAATTTATGAAAGAAACAACCACTCGAAAACAAGAATACCAATCAATCTGTCAAATATGCTCAATTGCGGAATGTGTGTTCACATGAACAAAAGTGGTGCATTCAAGTGCATGGAAGTAGGTAATTTTTATTATTTGTTCTTTTCTCCAAATTTCTATCCACCTCAATTATTCTTTTGATTTATAATCTAATAATTTATGACGCACCGTATCAAACCCCATAATAGTATGACCACGATGTTTGAAAGGAAATTACAAAATTTCGCCACCTAATATTAGTTCATGAGTGAATGAATCAAATAAAGAAAAAAAATATTTCCTTTCGTTCATCTATTCTCATATGTGCATGTCGTTCGTAATCACTTCTAAGAATTTAATTTAGTTGGAAAATATTGCTAGGTCAAGTCCAAATATTCTAACAGAAAAAGTCGATATGATCGGAATCATCAACAAGTTCAGATGTGAGTCCAAATATTTTCATATTAATAAGAATCATATGGTTTTCTTCTGTTTATGTGAATGATTTATTAATTGATGTGTTTCGCAAATTTCTGATAGAATCCATGATGATTAAGATTAAGACTATTCCTAACGGATGGTATTCCCATAAGTATTCGATGTTTATTTGAACAGTTACTGTTTGTATTATTATTTTCAGGTTTGATAGGAAAACCGATTCCCATTTAATCTGAAAAATCAACTTTATGAAGAAAGTATTGAGTAACTCCATTACGGTTCTCCAGGAATTAATAACGGTATAACAACAATTTCAACCTTGTCCGATTTCATCATTCCATAGAAGATTCCGTTTCGAATACTATAACTTTATTTTTCGTCTATGACGCAAAGAACGATGAGAATAATGATAATCATAAGATTTTCAGAATTAAAGAATAGAACGAACGTTACTACTCATGTCAATAAACAATTTGTCTCAATGAGAAAATAATTCTTTTTTTTCCGATTAACTGATATCGTTTATCTTAAAAGATTGTTTAACCAACGGAGAATGTCCTAACGATTTGGGGGAGTAAGAAAAAAGGTAGGAGTGTTACATGGGAGGAAGATAGCGATAAGAAATTATCATTCAACTCGATATTGACGAAAGGAATAGAATAAATTCCTTTTTCCTTCCTCTTACTTTTATCGTATTGTAAATATATATATCAATAAAAATATTCTCTTCACCATGTCCTCAATTATCACGAACTAATAAAAGTTTATATATGTAGATGAGCTTCTTCTAAAACTTTTACAAGTGCAATCGATTCATTCTACAACTCTTGACATAATGGATTTTCCTTTATGTAAGAGCGACCTCGAATACGTAGAAAATATGCTCGGACCACAAACCATCGATAAACCATTGTTAATCGTCTATTCAATTATTTTCATAACAATCGTCATCGTTGGACTGGTGGGGAATCTGTGCACAATTAACTTCTTATTACGTTGGAAGCAACATAGGACTGCAACCGACATATATTTGGTGAATTTAGCCTTAACCGATGTACTCGCCTTAACATTCAGTTAATTTCTACTTTTGAAAATGTTCGAAATGTCATTCCATTTATTTAGGTACTCCTATCGAATTATTATCTTTCTATCAAATGTATCCGTTTACATTCGGTAATGGATTCTGTAAATTTCGATCCATGTTAGCCGAATCTGTCAATTATTGTAGTATCTTAACAATTTTATGTTTTACCGTCGAACGATATTTCGCCATTTGTCATCCAATGTTAACACACACCTTCAGTTCACTGCCAAGAGTCTACCGAACTATTTTTAGTATTTGGGTCATTTCTTTCATATTGGCGACGCCATACGTATTCAATCATGTGCAGCCACATGGTATTCGATTTCAAACTCAATTATTAACTCAATCGAACATATTTAAAAAATATCATGTCCGAATGAATAACAGTGAACCATTTCAATATTCTCTCAATACAACCATAACTTATCTCAATGAAACGATGAGTGAAAAATATTTTCAATATTTGAATAATAAAACTGATTGTTTTAGAAGTTTAATATCCTCAAACGAAATGTCCACCAAACAATATGGTATTGATGCGTTAAATAATTTGAATTTATTACAAAACCAATCGTCGGAGAACATTTATACGATTAGAATTGCCAAATATTTACAAATGACTCAAATGTGCGACGTGCCATCGAATATGAGAGATATTTATAATAAATTATTCATTGCAACTTCTATCATCTTTTTCATCATACCCATGACAGTCATTGCCATCTTTTATATTCTGATTAGTTTCCGATTAGTACGACGAGACAGTGTCATTCGACAAACAAGACAAAATCATTCGTCTCATAACAAAGCAATTAATATGTTAAGTTAGGAAACTTTTCTCTAATAAAATTCATTAATTTATGTCCAGTTACTGTTGTTGTTGCCTTCGCCTTATGTTGGTCGCCATTTCACTTACAACGAATATTATCAGCACAAAACATCGATCCAGGAAATCGATTTCTTCATATCGTTTATTATATTTCAGGTTTCTCTCTTCATATGATCTTCTCATTTCTTTAATATCTTTTCTCTCTGATAGGAATAAGTGTCCCGTTTAATTCAACAATAAATCCCATTTTATATAATATCATGTCAAAGAAATATAGACATGCATTTCTTCTCATTCTTTGTGGAAGATTCGCAAGAAAATATCTAAAGGAAAATACTTATTCACTATCACCAACCAATCGACGATCGATTCGTCAACCAGAGACCTTGGTATGGAGAAATGATAAAAACGGAACAGATATTAGAAATAATCTCGAAGAAAACGAAGAAGAAAAGAAAACAATGAAATGGAATAATTGGACAAGACGAATTTGTCATTTGAAAATTATTCGAAATAATTCTCATAATAATTCATCGAACAACAAATTAGAGAATGATTTGAATAATGGGACGAACAAAATTAAATTTAAAAAATCGGACATACTCCAAAAACATCACCAATCTCCTTCATTTGAAGTATAGACAAATAATGGAATTTGATAAATCTAAAATAGGAGTTAGAAGACGTATTGAATGTCTATAATATTTGTATATATAGACTCTATAATATAGAGTCTATATATTGGATGTTCTAATAACAATGAATCAAGTGAATCTTTTCGATTTCCGGTGATATAATTCTGGTGATTTTCATTATTTTTTCTTCGTTTTCATTTCCTCATTAAATTAATTGAAACAATTAATTCTTTACCAATGAAAAACTTCAACAATTGTTGATTATTATATAACAACTGTAAATATAATAGAACTATAATTCGAGGGATGGATAATGGTTGGATGATTAACTGTATGGAAATTTTTGAATTTGTTTTCCGTCGCTCTTAATTCTAGAAGTGAAAAATTTAAGAATTCAATTATATTATTTATACATATTAAATTAACACAATCTATAACTGAACATTATTGAAATATTATTCAATGATTTAAATATATGAGAAGATTTTTATTTAGAAAAAGAGAAAATAAAGAGTGTGCACGATAAAAATAAATATATTCGATGTGATAAAAGGGAGAAATAAATTAATTTATTATGTGATTGAGTTGGTTGGTTAAAAGTTGAGAGGTTAATTGAAAAATAATTGACGTAAATTGTCGTCATTATTAGCAAATTCTGCGTAAATTTCTTTTAAACAATCTAATGGAACATCATTGACATAAGCCAAACGGGCTGTAATACTGACAAATGAAAGAAATCGTCGAACAGTAGTTGATTCCGATGCACGATTTAATAGTGAGCGTAATTTGGGTGATATGGCTGATTGAAATGAATCGATTTTATTTGAGTTCAATAAGTTCGAAATATTTTCATTATTCCTTTCTAATTCAACTTCACTTTCTTCCAATATATTTATAGGAGCAACTTTCTCTTCTCTCAATTCTTCCGACAATATTTTTCGATCTTCTTGATTATTTGAAAACGGGAAACTTCGACATAGAAAAGAGAAGAGATGATATGATGGTTGATAAATTAAGTTTGCAAATAAAAGATTTGTTAAATTAGACCAAAAATTTGATGGATTTAATTTCGTTTGATTACTCATCAATGATAAATTATTCGCCTTATTCTCATCATCATCATCAGATATATTATTGGAATTTTTGTTGGTATTTGATGTCGACTTAAAATTGATTATTCCTTTGAGAGCGTTTGCCAAATGATTTGAAAATGAGTCAGGATGTTCATTGGAATTATTCTTTAATGTCGTAGCAATTTCGTGTATGTAATTGTTGTATTCGGATTGTAATTCGATTAACATTTCTAAAAGTTCTTCGGTTGTTTTCTTTTTCATTTGATTCTTCCCTTTCGACAAACAATAACGATGAAATTCTTCATTAATCTTCACAGGAATTCTCATTGTATCAATTCTATCTGAATTTTTCTTGATATTTTTCACTTGTTGTTCATTCTTCAAGAAATCTTCTTTCTCATCATCCTCATCAGATGATGGGGCAATTTCTGTGTTGATGTCATCCAAATGTTTTCGATTCTCATAGAAATCTTCTTTGAATCTTTTATTCAGTTGGATTTCATCGGAAATATTTATTCCACATTTATCATTTTCATTCAATGAAACCGTTTGCGATTCTAATAAGTTTTCAAGTAAACTACAAACTGATTTCTTTTTACATTCAAAATCTTTCACATTCGTCTCATTTGATTTTCTATGACTTCCTATCAAACATTTATCACAATTCAATGTGCTTCTCGGTTCAAACATTGACGATTGTTGATGATCATTTCCACAAATTGGTAATAGACAATTGTTTCTGATTGGAATCGATTTTTTTTCCAAATCGATCGCTGTAATTAAAGATTTTTTGTTGCGTTTCTCTTTTTTTCCTCGATGAAATTTCGAAATTTTTCCTGATTTCCATTTAATAAAACGCTTCTTGCTACTCTCTAACCATGAGGTGATTCTCTTGTTAGAATTGTTGGAGGTTTTAGGAGAAATACCTTTTTCTGATAACGATAAGAAACGTGTCTTTTCTTTGATCAAATCAATATTCCTTTTTATGCTCACCAATTGCACATTATCTATCTTATCATCAGTCTCCTCTTCATCGTCGTCGTCGCAACTACTAAAATCATTAATTTCTTGATAAATAGTCTGATTCGATACATCGTCATCTACTGGAAAGAAGATTGAATATGTCGATGTAAGTGATTCCGATCTGTCATATCCTTTAGCAATGATTGATGAGGGACACGTCGACGAAGATTCAGATAAATTACTCGAAAATTTTCTTGCATGATCTTTTGTAGAATCGACTGAGTCGTAAGATGATGATGATGAGGAACACGAATTGTCTACTCCCTTTATATCTTTCCCATAATTGTGAATTCGACAAATTTCCCCACTTAAAAATTTATCCAAAACCACCGACATTCAATTCTGCAGATTAAAAGTTAATTACGATTTTTTTTAAATAAGCGCATCAATCGTCATCCGATAATTGATATGACTTTAGTTTCTACTCAAATTTTAAAAATATTTTTTAAAGAACATTTTCAAATTTTGAATTTAAGCTTATACTAATTAACTTTCTTCTAATTTATTCTTCACATTTCATTTGACTTAACAAGTAAGTATTTTTTATAATTTTAAGTAACAGAATATAATATAAATAAGGGAGTAAATTATTTAAAGTTTTTTGACGGTACAAAATTTCTAGTATAAACTTTATTAAACAATCTAAAACGCATTGTTCTATAATATAGAATCTATATGATGTTGAATTTGAAGGATTGAATTAACTTCTGCAGTTTATTAAAGCCATAACAAATATAACCTGTGAAGGAATACGAAAATCAAAATAAATCTCCGTTAGACGGAAGCAATATTAATGTTAACTTACAACCTTAGCTTACAATTGTTAGAAAAAAGGGTAAATGACTGATAGTGCATCAAACGAAGTTGACGGATATTAAATTTTTATGTAACGATTAGTTTGGAGATCGTTTTTGACATTTAATCTGTGAACATAAAATGGTGATAGAATTATGGAAAGATAAATCGATATAAGACATTTAAATGAAAGAATTGAAGGAGTGGGAAGAAATATGAATGCCCAAAAAAGTCTAGATCAATTCAATTACTTTTTAAATAAGCTTGTATGTATGAATTTGAATTGTAAGTTTACATTTCTTGTGTGAGGATGAAGAATTTAAGAAAATTATTTCGATCAATCTTTTATGTTCCTAGTATATTTAATTTCATTCTTGCCGTTTACTAATCGATAAATCGTCCTTTAAGGTGACAGTTGGAAGAAGATCAGTAAATGTTCAACTTTATCTGCCGATTTATTCGTTATCGATTTAGAAGATGGTGTAGCTGCTAATAATAAGAGTTGTGGACGAGACAATGTTTACAAATTATTCAATGAGTCACATTTAATAGACGATGATGATCGATATTGTTTGCGAATAAATTCGATTGATGACAAAGAATTTGAGGAAGATTTAAATCTTTTGAAAAATTTAAAAGGAAAACCGAATTACTTGTTCATTCCTAAAACTGAGACGATAGATCATCTGAAATTTTTTAATTCAAATTCCTCCATTCAACAACACTCATTCATTAGTTATTGTGAATCAGCGAGATCGTTAGCATATTTGAAGGAATTCTTCCAATTCTCCCATCGATCTACACAATTGAAACATGAAGGAATTGTGTTTGGTTCAGACGATTATGCAGCTGATGTTGGTTGTAATCGATCGCCCCCAAATATGGTTTATGCGAGACAGAAGATCGTTTCATTATCGTCCATGTTCAATTTAATTTCCATTGATATGGTCAATACAAATTTTAAAAGTTTTCATTCAAATTATTTTCTCTCTAAATTACAATATCAAACAGATGTAGATGAATTAGAGAAAGAATGCATTGAAGGTAAATCATTTGGTTTTAATGGAAAACAATTAATTCATCCGAAACAAATTGAAACGACTAATCGAATTTATTCTCCTTCATCTGATCAAATGAAATGGGCGAAAGGACTGATAGTGGCTTGGGAAGAGAATGAGAAGAATCAACGAGGAGCTTTCGTTTATGACAATCAGATGATTGATCGTCCCTTATATTTACAAGCGAAACGTATTTTAAATTTATCGAGCTAATTCCGGATTAAATTGAGAATTATATTTTTGTTTCGGATTTTTTATTTCCACTTTCACAATCTCCTCTTCATCATTCTCCAAATTATAATGTCGACAAATTGCCATTTTCTCCCGTTGATGTTCTCGTTTCTCTCGTTTCAATCTAGAAATTTAAAAATTCATCCAAATTAAATTTAGAGAAGAGAGAATGAATTGTTGGAATTTCAAGTTAAAAAAAATCGTTTCAACAAAAAAATTCAAACCGTTTTTGACGAAGTTCCTCAATTGTCATTTTAGATGATAATTTTCTTTCGTTATTATTTTTCGATTTCTCAATTTTTTCCTTTAAAATACAATTTTTTTAGTTAAGTTAAACAAATTTAGAGTTTAGACTTTCGACGGTTTTGATCGTTGATCAATCTTTTTTGAAACGCTCTCGACTAAATCCATGGTGACGAGAGGATCTTCTCTCAATTTATTTTTTACGTCTTTCTCTTCCTTTTGATTTGTTCTAAAATAAAATTAGACGAAATTGATATATTGATCTCACTTTTTATTCTTTTTCTGATTATACCATTGACATGATGCTTTCGTCTTCTTATCCAATTCCGTCTCTCCTACATATGTGAGAGCACCAATATTCTTCTCAAATTTCTCTTTCTCTTCACGTTTCTCTTTATCATATTCTTTCGACGTATTTCTCAATTCTAATTCGTTAAACAATTGGAAATGTCTTTCATTTGATTCTTTTTCATTGTGAAATTTCCGTTTCTTCAACGTGTCGATAACATAATCAGATTCCTTTAATATGTCAATTATGAATTTAATGAATAAATTTAAGAAAATGGAAACAGCATGATTCTTTCTCTTTTGTTCATTTTTAAATTTTTCGAGCGCTTTCGACTCGTCTTTTTGGAATTTATTTAAATTTGTTCGATTTTTAACGTGAAAATTTTTTTTGGGTAAAATATTCATAATTTAACTTATTTTTCTTATAATTTTTTAAAATAAAACTTAAAATTTAAAAGACAGGAAAGTTTAAGTGTGGCTCATTATAATTTCTGATAAACAGACAATCGAGAAATTATTTTATTTCTTTATTATTTCTTCAATTTCATTTTAAGTAAAATGAAAATAATCAACACAAATGAAATGAATGTTCGAAATAATGAAATGATGATTAAATTGAATTTATTGGGGAAAGTGTTTTAATGAAGAAAAGAAAAGTAAAAATTTTAAATTTTAATGAAGTGAATAAAGATTTATGGAAAATTTAATGGTGGATATTGTAAGATCATAAATCGATTAAGATTTCATAATGATAAGAATGAAATTGTCGACTTATTTTACGATGATTTAACTTCTGATGAGGCAGTTACTTGTGTAAGGATTTGATAAGTTTATTTTGTTGATAAAAATTTGAATTAAGTTTATGAAACAATGAGAAAGATGGACCTTGAGTAATAATAGAGATAAATCAAATTGACAAATCCTTTACTGCAGCATGACCATTTTCACGAGCGATCAGATAAATGATCGAACGATATTTTAGTTGAAATCGATTTTGCTTTGATGGAGCAACAATGTCCAAATCACAATCAAGACATTGATTGATGATTTCATGGATAATGATTGAAATCGATATGACTATAAATAAGTCAGCATTTCCTTTGAAAACTTCACTTACATTTTTTTCCTAGTTAATCGATCATGTCTAGTTACGAATTCAGCCAATCCTCATCATCCTACTCATCAGGAGGATCTTCTGGAAAATCAGGAGATTTCCTTAGTGCTTATTTAACCGCTTCTGATCTTGGAGGTTCTGGTGGTATTAAAGGTGTTGGAGCACGAACATATCCAGCCGTGGCAATGGGAGGATCAGCATCTTTCTCATCAAACAGTTTTGAATCATCAAGCGGTGGTGATGCTGGTATGGCCGACGCTTCATTCAGTAATGCTTCATCGTCATCATGGGAATCAAGTTCCTCATCAAGTGGAGGTGCTGACTTTTCCTCCATGTCAGCTGGTGCCTCTTACGGTGGATCGAATGATGTTGCTGATTTCAGTAGCAGTTCATCCTCCAGTTACGGATCATCAGGATCATCAGGATATGGTGCTTCTGCAGGATTCGGGGCAGGATCTGCAGGATACGGAGCAGGATCCGCAGGATCAGCCGGATTCGGATCTGGATCATCATCTTTTGAAAGTAGTTCATCATCGGGATATGGTGCTTCATTCCAATCAGGTGGAGATGCTGATGTAACAACTACCAATTACAAATATAAGATCAATTATGATCCAAATCCTCAAGTTATCCGAAAAGATAACAAAGAAGATGTCGTCTATAAACAAGAAGTTGCCGTCCGATATTTACAACCACCAACTCCACCACCAAACGGTCCTTTGATCGTCAAAGAAGTACGAGGTGCTTCAATTAAAGCTGGACCACCAGTCATCATCCGACAACGACCAGGTAACCCAAAAACCCCTCCACCAATGGTCTTACGTGAACCACCACCAAAAATGCCTCAACAATTACAACAACAAATGATCACCCGAAAATTGAAAGGAGGTAGTCCACCACCACGACGAGTTATTGTCGAACGATTACCAAAAATGCCAGCTAAGCCACGTAATTTGATTGTGGAGAAATGGTTACCATACAAACAACAAGCAAGAAAAGTTATTGTCCAAAAAGCAGCTGCTGCCAAGAAAGCAGAAGCTGTGAAGAATTTGGTCATCGAATGGAATAATCCCCAAGTTAAGAAAGTTCAAGAAATCATCAATTTAGGTGTAGTGAAAGTTAACCCACAACAATACCAATCAAAATACAGCGCTGAATTTAAAGATGTCAATTCCATCAATTCTGCTTTCCAACAATTCGGTCTCTCAGCTACTGATAAGAGAATTGCCGCACCAGCTGAAGTTGTTGCTGAAATTCAAAAACAAAATGCTGCTGCCGCTGCTGAATTGAAGAAAGCTACTGCCACTTTCTCCCAATACCAATCATCCTCATCATCTTCGGGTGGTGCCGATTATGGATCTGGTTCCGCTGGTTTTGGAGCTGATGCTGGAGCAGCTGCTGGTGGATCATGGTCTTCAGAATCATCATCTTCATGGTCATCATCTGGTGATGCTGGATCAAGTGCTGATTTCTCTTCTGGAGGTTCATATGGTGCCGGTAGTGCCGATTTCGGTGCTGATTCTGGTTCGTCATTCAGTTCATCAATGGAATACTCTTCATCATCATCAACTGGTGATGCAGCTGGTTTCGGAGCAGGTGCTGCTTATGGTTCTGGTGCTGCTTATGGTGCTGGTGCTGATGCTAGTGGTGCAAGTGCAGGTTCATCATGGCAATCATCTTCATCATCCTCATGGTCATCATCAAGCGGATCGTCCAACTTACAAGATATCATCAAAAAATACACTATTCCCGGATTTGTTACTTTTGAAGTAAAAGGAAACTAAAAAGTGTCCCGCTAATGTTCATTCCAAGCAACTAATGTAATCAAAAGATGACAATTTCTTTATTTTTCTTTAGTTCCACTCTTAGACATTTTAGATGTTCAAATCGAAAGAGGAAATACTTTTCTTTCATCAAAAATTTACTTATTTATTTATTTATTTTCTTCATTACATTTTAATAAACTTTTCGAACCGATATTTAATTCAGAATCTTCCTTCATGTCATAAACATTTAATGAGCTCTTCGTTAATAGTGATGCAATTTATCTCATATTATATATTATAAAGAAAAGAACCACATTGATCCACTTTTAATTGATAAGATTAGGATTAAATAATTTCTTCCAGTTTTATTTGTTGACTGATATGCAACAATTCATTCTTATATGGCAGATGTGCAACCAGCGATTACATGATCAAAGTGATGGTCGAAATCTATTCGCATCGGCAGTTCTTCAAACTTCGAGTATTAAATTTGTATATTGATTGAATTATTAATCAATTAGATGAGTACTGAGTCATATATTAACAACGCTCTAGAAACATGTTAATGTTATCGGGAAAATTTTGTGAAAAGTGCGAAATGTTGAATTGAATCATTTATTTCAGACATTAGTAAGGATTTGGGTACAAATATGTTTTGAACAATGTCCCTTTGTTACAAAGAATTAATCAATAGAATCGCTCTGTTTTAATAAGAATAATTTTTTAGAAGAAATTTATGAATAAAGACAACATTGAAACTGAAATTTTCCATTTCGATTTTTTGGATTATAAAAGGCGCACGACGAAAGATTGTTTCATTTAGTTTAGAATTTTTAAGGTTTTTATTTTATCTTTCTTATTTTTTCTTAAAGTTCTTTTTTAGATGAATAAATTTTTAAGAAATGGTTTTCGAGTGGTTTTTGGCCAAAGATCGTCGAACCCTAAAATGGCCCAGGGTAAAATGCGAAAAAAATTTGGACTCACGGGACTCCATTCGACGATCTTTACGGAACAATGGATTAACTCTAAAATGGATACCGTGAGAAAATGGCAATACCAACTGACACCGAAATACCCTTCGGTGTCATTTTATGTTTTAGATTGTCTGTCCTTTCTTTTTGTTTTCTTTATGTATCCTTTGACTTTT
>JALJEE010003146.1:0-13185 GCA_023231475.1 Seison nebaliae | reverse complement strand
GCAAATTAATTTTTTCCTCTGCGAGTTAAAGAGATCGTCGTCCTATCACCAGTTGAAGGAATGCTTCAAGTTCGTCCTGCAATTTGAAGTTCATCAATTACGAATGATGAGGAACGAGAAGGTTTGGCCAATGGACAAATCGCATTTGCGGCGATTAGAATTAACGTTTTATATTGCCCTGCATCTTTTGTCAATGTCGGATATGCCAAGTTGTTCCACTCGGTATAATATCGATTATCTGAATTTTTTGGAAGATCTCATCAAGACAGTTGCCGATTATGAGATGGATCTGGTACCTAGATTCCAGATCATGAGAAGAGATGAAAATTATTTGAAGGAGAATACTTATTTGTACTACGTCGGACAGACATTATTTGATCAAATCGTCCAGGAAATGAAGAAAGAAGATAAATGGGACAGAATGGCATCGTCAACAATCGGAAACTTGGTTTCTTTGTTGCCACACGTAATGAAAGGAATCGATTTCAAGTACGACATTGAAGGACGACGTGCCAAACTCATAATGTTCATTATTGATATTATGTTGAGATCCTCTGTGAGTTTGTTCAGTAAAAAAGTTTCTGGGCGGTTCAAATCGAATTTGGACAAAATTATCTATTTACTCGTTAACATAATTCAGGACAAGTTGGAAGGCGATCAGAAAGAAGCGGTCATACGTACGATTTATGGAGTTCTGCGAACATTATTCAAGAGTCTAATTCCTAAAGCTCACATCATTTGGGTAAAGTGCTCAAACCAGACATCGCTGAAATTCCCACAATATTTGATGCAGCTGTTGGAATGTTCCTTCAATAAGCGATTGTTTGGGAAGTTTGATGAGACATTCGCTCTTCAAATCAAGAAAGACATAATGGTTTACGTCTTTTGCCAATTTGGACTCATGGACATCATCCTCAAATTCGTCCCGATTCCAGATCTTCTTCGATATCTGAAAGAGAATCTAGAATTATGGAATTGTAAGGAACTCAAAAGCCACTTCAGCGAGAGATTTCAGCTATTCGTGAAATTGTACAAAGGCGAATTGGAGGTCTTGTTCGAGGAAGAATTTGACAAGCAGAGCGGCACAATGGTGGATTCGTTGGAAAAAATGTATACCAATATGTGGCAGTATATCGACGGTGTCAATATGATCAGAGCGGCAACGACTAGCAACTATTATGAGATTGGGAAAGATAATTTTAAGGAGAATGAGGAGCCGCTCCTTGGCAACTGGAACGAAATGGAATTCGGTAGGGACAAAGACGTCGAATTGAACGAGTTCTATTGTGACGATGCGCCCGAAACGAGAACTTACTTCAAGATCAGATCAATGGTCAACGGCTTCCAACCGGTTGAAGTACGATCCGGCCGAATCTTGCGGATAACGAACAAAAAATCAATTCTTCGTAAAACTTCCACCGAATTCCAAACAAGAAGCGAAAGTCTTCCCCACAAACCCACTGTGGAATTTCGAGATAAATTATACGTAAAAGTGTTGGATGGAGAAGATAAGGCCGCAGGCAGTGAATTCCACAAGCGATTGAGTCCGAGTGAACGTTCCCGAATAAAAAGGAGAGACAAATCCTTCATCTCTGGCCGAACTCGATCCTGCACGCGAGTCTAAGCTTATTCTTATTGTAAGTACATTCCGATTATGCCCTTATTATTCATTCATTCTCAATATTTTTATATATTTCCACGCTGGATGTTCTTATCCGAATTCAATAAAATAGAGCAACAACTAATATTTTCTTTTATTATTCTTCTAATCTTCCTTTTCCCCGTAAAGAGTTAAGGGACAACTATACGTCTTGGGGTTTTATGTTACTTTTTTAAAGGAGATGCCGACGCCTTACTTTTCTATGAAACATCAACGATGAATGAATTCAGATCCTATGACATTGTTTTATTTCTAGATCCTAGATACCTAGATACCATTCCGACCCAAAATGACAATAATCGAAGAATAAGAGACATGTCATCGATCAACGATATGTCCAATGGACTGGATTAAATTGAAATTTTTAATGGTTTGAACCAATCTTGGAGTTACCGAATAATTTGTCACTTCTGAAATGTGACATGGAGCAGTGGTTGGGTTTATTTTATTTGGAAGTAGTTTTTTATTCAGTTTCTATCAAGTCGTCTATTCGGTTTTCGTATAATACATATAGCTTATTAAGTTTGTATATAAAATGATCACATATGGTTGATTTCGTCCTAGATGTGTTGTCCTCCTTTTAATCCGCTAACTAGTACTGCACCTAGCCGCAAAAATTTGAGTAGATTCACTTCCTCTTTTCTCACATCGTGTTTTTGGGGTAATGACGATCCATTACTTGTAATTGCTCTTTTCGGATATGACATAATTGTGGTTAGAGTATTCTTCAGATTAATCTGTTGTCGCTTTATTTCTTTCGTCGTTACCTAAAGAACTGTTTGTAGCTGATTTTGACCGTTTCTCATTTTGCATGTTCTTCAGACGATCCACATATATATTGTTCACATTTTTCATTCCGGTCGATGGATCTATCCTCACATTGGATCGCGCTTACAATCGCTGTATAAGAAACCTATTACGATGTACCTATTTAAAAAAATCAAACTCGAAACGGCAAACTCGAAGCCCATTATAGAACCGATCCATCGACCGGAATGAAGGATGTGAACAATATATATGTGGATCGTCTGAAGAACATGCAAAATGAGAAACGGTCAAAATCAGCTACAAACAGTTCTTTAGGTAACGACGAAAGAAATAAGGCGACAACAGATGAATCTGAAGAATACTCTAACCATAATTATGTCATCCTGATCCTGAATAATGAGCAATACTAGGGACAAGAAAAATAATATGGCCAAACAAAAGTACAGCACAACAGCAAACGACAAATTAATACAATGAGAACCTGCATATGCAATTAAACCAATTTTTATGGATGAAACACAGAACAACGAGGGAACAACTCAAATAGCCAGGTTAACATTAACAGGAGAAAAACGATCTAATGTAATTCTAGAAGTCTAGCAGAGGCGACATTAATGGACCAGAAAAGTGCAGAAAAGTTAACAAATAAATTATTCAAATGTCCAGGTAAACTTAATGCGGCAAATGGAGGAAAAGTGTCAGTAGTTGGAATGTTTATGGCTGATATCACAGGACACAACAAAATGTCACTATTAGGTCATGATTTTTTAACTACAGGCAAGAATATTTTCAACAACTGACTTAAAAGCT
Organism: Seison nebaliae; assembly: GCA_023231475.1. Taxonomy (NCBI): domain Eukaryota; kingdom Metazoa; phylum Rotifera; class Pararotatoria; order Seisonacea; family Seisonidae; genus Seison; species Seison nebaliae. The sequence goes on along the minus strand of JALJEE010003146.1, from coordinate 9,947 downwards.
GGATTCCATCAAATTCGTATGGAAAATTATTCAAAAGAATTAACTGCATTCACATCTTCCTGCATTCACAAGAATGCTGTTTGGGCTCACCAACGCACCAGCAACATTCCAGAGAGCATTACGTCCAGTTCTGTATCAATATTGTTGTGTCTACTTGGACGATATCATGGTTTGGTCTAAAACTGAGGAAGAAGACATGGAAAGCAGACGAGGAAGCAATATTTGAATTTATTGGATGATGCAAACCTCGCGGTCAACAAAGAAGAATGCAGTTTAGGAAAAGAAGAAATTAAGTTTTTGGGATTCCTAATCACGAATAATGGACTCCAACCATACAAAGGAAAGGTCGAAGTAATAAAACAACTTGGAACTTGGAGTCTTGGAACGTTCAGTTCCCAACACTACTCAGGACTAAGTATAATAATCATATTTAAATAATATAGCATGAAATTCGATTCGAATTCATTTTTAGAAAGAGCGGATAAAACTGGTGCAAACACTGGCCTTCCAATCTCGAAAAAACATCTTTAAAAACTTCAAATTTTATTAATAATTTATCTTTGTTCATTATTAATTGTCTTAGGCCAAATTTTCTAAGTTTCGAAGAACTATATTTTTTAGACAAGGAATAATTGGAGTAATTGAAAAATATGATTTACGCTTTAAACTGACATACTAACAAATTTACCGTTTAGCACAACGGTTTTTGAAACTGTTAGCAATTTCGTATATTTGACGAATTATCGACTAGTAATGATTTTAAATTTACATTTTTTTTCTAAATGCGACTGTGAAATCTGATTCTTTTCATATTGTTCCACGATCAGGATTCTTATAAAACTTGCGTTAGACTATGTGTCTAACTTATCCGTTCCAAATCATACACAAAAATTTCATAGTTTTGATTTTCCAAATTCATTTGTTTTACTGAAAAAATAATCAGTTTTGAAATGTAATAAAGTTGCTAATGATTTTTTATAATATTATTACATTTGGCAGATTATATTGTTTAAAATTAAATTTCTTTAATAACAGCATCTTCTTCCAACTCTATTCATTAATCTAATTCGATTATCACCTGCACGTGCTGTTTTTCACGATCATGTCGAAGATCAACTCGAGGATCCATGAAGAAATGTCCAAAGAAAGAAAAAGTCAAATCGAAAAGCAAAATGAAAGAACCCGTAAGTTACGAGAAAGATTGGCGGCAATGAATTCGAAAATATCCCAAGATAAATCGAAATTTCAAGAACTGCTAAATTACGGGAAAATTCAAAAGGAAAAAGTGGAAATTTTGAACCCATTTACTCCATCAAGTCATCGACCTCTAGTCAAACAATTGTTTACTAGTTCGATTCGAAAACAGTCAAGAAACCAAAATACTTCTGACATCAAGTTATCTTTTTTTTTCTAAGCAGTTTCGTCTTAATCTAAGGAACTTATAGCTCGGAAGATAAAATTGCTAATCAATCGACAACAGCAATTTCACCTTTAGACATAAAATCAGCGGATTTTTATATGGCAAAAGTATTTCAACTACGTTTTGGCAATAAAGATTTGATGAAGGAGAATAATGTTCCTAGTTCGTTAGATGTACAAACAACTTCACCAACTGACATGTCTATAACTGAAACTGGATCATCGAAACCTCAATTTAAGATAGAAGATATTGCTAGTTTTCAGTCGAAAGGTAAGTTAGCTTCAGATGATAAATTGACGTGTGAATCGAACACGGAGAAGTTAACTGAAACTTCTCATACATCGGAAATTTCTACAAAATTTTCGGAGACAGAAATATCTAAAATTAATTCCCAAGAGAAACGTCTTTCTCCTTTATCTCAATTATCCGACGAAGTTACTTCATCTTCGCCCATCATGGTAGAATCAACTAGCAAATCGAGTTACTCTAACAAACGCACTGGGTCTTCAATTCTCGGAACTAATACTTCAAAAGAACGGTTAGTTCCACACCCAAATGAAACAAATTGGGAAAAGAAACGTTTGTGCCAAAGAATCTCAAATTGTGTTTCAGATAAGCCAATTTCAACAATGGTCTCCACAAAACAAAAAAAATCAAAAGAATTTTATTATGAAGATAATTTGAAGCTCTTATCAGTTCTCACACGGACTCCACCTTCTTCAAATACATGTCAAATCGAATGTCTAAATGAAAATCTATCTCCTAATCCCATTACTCAAAAGACGAATCCCTCAATTCGTTCATCCTCAAATAACGCCGAAAAACCACCCACGGGTATGCCGCTAAAATCTGAATTACCTGTTAATAAATATGATATTGATTGTTCGATGAAACCTTATGTCTCAAACATTTCCTTCCGGCGAAGTATACTGGGGACTAAATCAAGTGCAATCGACAATTACACTAATGGCCAGAATAGTAATTTGACTTCTAAAAAATTTGTTGACAGGAACAGATCAATTGAATGTATGAACAAATCATATCGTGAAAATGAAATCGGTTTTTCTCAAAAAAGAGAATGTAAAGTTAATCAAATAGAACTTCAAGACAATTTGAACAAAGATTGCAGAGGTGAAGCATATGGCCCTCGTATTTATTCGACAAAATTGACAAATTCTCAAATTGTATCGGAAGATCATGCTAAGGCTCATCTCATAAGATCGCCAAAAAATGTCGTGTCTCCTGTTTTGAAATTAAAATATGAACAAATGAAGGCTTCCATCAACAAGAAATGTCGCAAAACCTATACGAGCAAATTGAATTCCTCCTATAATCGGAACCGAAATGCCATAATTTCTCAGACAAATTCCTCTAATTTTTATGGTAAGAAGTTTAGTGATGATGGTGCTACTGTTCAAAGGCCTTCAAAAAAATATGTTGAAAATATAATAAATAAAGCATCTGTAATTCCAAGACATAAAAAGGAAAATAGGAATCTGACGAATAATAAACGAACAAATGTGCATGATGACAGTATTAATAGACATAACGGTGTACCACAAAAACCAGAAAAATCTTATTCGAAATCTCAATGGCGGTCAAATGCAAATTCCATTGGGTCTACTGCCGAGGAACTGAAATATCATGACGAATTGCTACCCTCAACGTACTTGTTTCCTCTAATATCGTTATTGAACAACTTCAAACAATATGATGAGGATGTTGACGATATAATCACTGAATCCGAGTTCAAAAGGGTGTTGAGACACCTAGTAATCGACTCAAATCAGCGTAGCCTGGAGAACGTTGAAGGTTTAAGCGAAGAAGAAGACAAATCAAAGGTATTAAGTTTCGAAATGTTGAAGAAAAAATGTTCAGGAAATGAAGAATTTACGGACGATTGTTTCGATAAAATATATGATCGAACCCTTCACTTATTACGCCGCAAATCTATTGACGACACATTCATCTATCGAGAAGATTTGGAAATGTTTGTAAAAAGAGCACGAACATTATTAGTGTCTCACTTCAAAAAATATTCGGAATTGTTCATGAATAAAGGAAGCATAGCACTTAATGCAGCTATTCATATCTTAGTGCATTGCAACGAAACCATCGAAAGAGCGACCAAATTCATCATTCCGTTCGCCAAATATTTACCTGCACAACATCATTGTACAAGCATTCTTAGTAAAATAGTAAATTATGAGACACTACATGACATTTATTTATTTGGTATATCGAAACCAACGGATGCAATCTAAAGAAACTGGGGGGAAACAAAAAAATTTGAAGACCTATTGAGGCAATACGGAGACGGAGCAATTATTTATTTTTCAACTTGGGATTACTACTATACCATGGGAAGAGGGAAACAAGAAAATTTTTGGGAAATCCAAAGCTTGCGGAAAACAAAAAAAAATGGGCGAATCAAAAAAAAATTGGAGAAATAAAAAATTTGGGCGAAATTTGAAAAAATTTGGGAAATAAAAAAAAATTGTCAAAAAATAACAAAAAAATTGGGAAAAATAAAAAAAATTGGGAAAATTTGGAAATATTGGGGAAAATAAAAAAAATTGGGAAAATTTGAAAAAATTGGGAAAAATAAAAAAAAAATCGGAAAAATAAAATTGGGAAAATTCGGGAAAATTGGGGAAATTGGGGAAATTGGGGAAATTGGGAAAAATGGGAAAAATAAAAACAACTGGGAAAAATAAAAGAAAATTCGGAAAATAAAAAAAATTGGGAATAATAAAAAAATCTATATGAATTTTATTTAATTTTCCCCGATGGGTATTAAACGACTAATAAAAAATTAAGAAATCGGTTATTTGGATCAATTTACTTAATTAAATGTCGTAACAAAAGATTTGAACTTATCGATATACATAGTACGTATCTCATATTTTTATTTATTTATTTTTTGTCCGTAAGAACTTACAACCGACCGATTTTCTAATTCATTCGCAACATATGTGTTCGATCCTGATTTGCAATGTTCTTTTTGTCTATTTTTACGGTGATAGTTCTAATAAATTGAACAGTGTGATGATGTTAGAAGATCTCCTCACTCATGAATGTAATGGTAAAACCTTTATAATTGGAGGTGATTTCAACATCTCTCCATTTGATATTGAATTAATGATAATCAGCTGGAAAAATCTTCTACGCAGATTCGATTGTTCCTTTGTTGATTTACAGTATAATAGTAAAGAGACTGGTACTTTCCGATCATTTAATGGCGCCTCATGGATTGACCATTTTTTAATTTCGGATAATCTATGTAAGAATGTTTGTGAATGTTTAATCTCCTATAAATTTGAGTTATCTGATCACTTCGCTATCATAATGACGATTACTTTACAACGTATCCAGAGTGCGTATATAACAAATTCCTTTGTTATTCTGTAAGAATGAATCACGTCTTCAAAACGTGATTAATGTAACGAATAATATTAATTTTCTCACATTCCATCAATTATACCTACATCTCAAAGTGTCTGGTTCATGGAAGTGTATCAATAATCGTCAGGCAGATAATAATAATAATAAAGATAAGAAAATTCCTTACTTCTATCAAATTCGCCAACTCAAATTTGAAATGATAACTGCGAACCGCAATTATAGAATTCATCCTGACGTGATTTCATTTGAGATCAGAAAGAAGTCTCGAAAGAAATTTAGGAACGCCGTAAGAGATCTTATAAGAAGATAAATATTATGATATTATTTCCAGATACACCTCTTCGAAATTCTGGTCTCTAATGAGGAAAAGTACCACCACTTCATCGGATATCGAAATTGATAATTTCAAATGTTCTTTTGAATCATCTATGGTCGATCAAGATTTAGTCTATTCTCCGATTGATGTTTCGAATTCGCTTCTTCCATTTCTTTTGGCTACTGTTCCGAAAGTATGTATCGCAATGTCTTCTATGAATGTTTTTAAACCACATGGGGACGATGATATTTGCTTATGTATTATCTCAAATCTTAATGAACGTTCATTCGGTCTAGTGGTTAATTATTTTAATGAAATTTTTCTCTGCAATGTAGATTATAATTACTTGAGAATTTTTTCGATCGTTCCCGTCTATAAGGGTCATGGAAAATCCCTGTCTGATGTATCTTCCTATAGACCAATTTGCATTGCAAATGGTCTGGTCAAGATTGCCGAACAAATTATTAAAAATCGCAACTCATCAGAATTGTATTGATCCGTCTTTCAATTTGCGTATCGTAAAAGTTGCAGAGGGACCTTTCCTTTTCTAATTCTTTTAAAATTCTTCATTTCTTCATGTCGTACGTCTAAAATGAAATTTCTGTTTTATTTTTTGGATGCGTCCAAAGCGTTTGATTCGGTTTCGATGGCTCATGGTATAAGAGTCTTACGTAATTCGGAAATAGATGAGTATTCTCTTCGTTTCATAAGTGAAATTTTCACTAATTCTTATGGTGTTATCAAGTATAAATCGTTGTCTTCGTCGTTATTCAAGATTAACAAAGGAGTTCGACAAGGTCAATTCTCGCTCCTTGGGTTTTTGGAAGAATTATTGATGAAGTTCTTGTTGATGCCAATAATAACTTCTGTTTTAAAATTGGTAATGAGAATTTTCCATCAGTCTTCGCATATGCCGATGACATTCTTATTTGCTGTAATCACGTGAAACAATGTAAGGAACGAATTAAATTTATTATTTCCAAGTTATCTGAGAGATGTATCGTTTGTAATCATGAGAAATCGAAAATCTTTACAGACATTTCTCTTCCTTACTTGGATAGGGATATGAAAAAATTAGTTGAGAAGAACGTAATCTTTTTGGGTATCTCAATTGATAATGAGAAGAAAAGTTCTGCGACGACCGATGAAATTAGATGTAAGTTTCTTAGATCTTTTTATTCGTTTCATCATCGTTCCAAATATTTTTCGATCCAATTGAAGATCAACATATTCTTCACTTACTGTTGTGATTTTTATGGACTAGCCGTTTCCTTGTCTTACACTAAAAAGTCCTTGCTATCTCTCGATCTTACATATAATAGAGTAATTAGAATGGTTCTCGGTTGTTGTAAGCCATTTAATAGAACATTTATGTTTTCTATCTTTGGATTAAAACCCTTTCCTCTTCTCATTGTTCAAAGATATTTCAAAATAATTCAGTTTATCGAGGAATCTGATTTAATATTTCCGTCATATTCTCAGTGTAAAAATATTTTTAATCCGATCGTCTTTTTTTGCTCTTACTATTCAATTGATGTTCCTGAATCTCTCGATGACGCTCTTTACTTGTCTTCGAACTTTGACATTACTTCTCATATTCCGCTATATTTAAGAGAAGAAATCGTCATTGCAAGAAAACTCATCACTGATAACATGTACAGTGATCTTTCTCTTTTTAATTTACCCCAAGGGGATTTGATTTTATAAATAAAATAAATAAATAAATAAAGTCAGCAATAGGAAATAAATATCCCAATTATATATTAACACAATTCTGAATATTCACTATTAAAGGAAAATAACAATAGAACTAATTTCAATTAACTTCGATAGTTATGAAAATTGCAAATCATGAATTTTCATTTTCTATTAGTTGACACTCATATTCTATAGTTGTCAGATGATGAAGCAAAAATCAAAAGTTTTTAGACGACGGTGTAAAAAGAGGACGAGAAGAATTAAAAAGACTGCTACGGGTGTTAAAAATTTAATTACAGTCAGAGAAAGTGAACAAACTTTGGGTTCAATAAAGGACACAAACTTAACCAAAACGAGGAAGAGAAAGTTTCAAGAAGTTATTGAACTTGCCGAAGATGATGCTTCTAAAAATAGTGGGAGCGACGAAGGAGCGAACGCAAAGGTTAGTAGAATATTAGAAACGATCACAATAGATCTATCATCAACGGTAAAGACAGCGGGAAAAATAAAAGAAAAACCTAAAAAGAATGACAAGTTAGAAGTGAAAAAGAAAGAACAAATTCATAATTGTGGATCTAAAGAAATAAACAAGATTCTTGATGATGAACGTGAATTTATGAAAGAATTTAATATGGTAAGAACCAGTGGTGAGGTGAAATTAGATCGTTTAAAACTGAGTTTTGGTTTCAAAAATGCGTTGGCAACTGCTAAGAAAAAAATGGATAATGGTCAGGTCATGGGGAACAATATCGAACATTCTGATAACAGAACACCGAATGACGATACGGACGTGCAAAAAAATGAAAGGACGTTCAATCACGAAAAAATAAATAACCAATTAGGTGTGGAATCCAATCGAGTTTTGAAAGATAACAGTAGAGTCCTTAAAAACAATTCGGAAATCAAGAAGGAGTTAATGAAAGAATAGCGAAAAGAATAAATGTAAATTGGACGGTCAAAATAATGAAGACGAACTTTTGACACCTTTAGAAATTGATGATATTACAGGAACTGTCAAAACACCACAATTACTTTCTCATGCAATGCATCTACCGAAGAAAGATTATAAAAAACTATTTCCAAAAAGTTCAACATGTATCTTAAAAGGTGAACCATTCGTTCATTCCCAACAGGATAGGACATTGCAAAATGAGATAATGGAATATCTGAACATCAAACCATTGACTTTTCATGATGAGAGTCGTTCAAGTGGTGGAAATTCACCTAAAAGGAAATTAGATATGCCACAAGCAAATGATAATTGTAGCCATTTTTATCCATCGATTTCTCCAGCTATCGAACAATACTCTAACTACCACAACAATTCAGTTTATCAAGATTTATCAATATTCAAAATCAATAAAATACCCAAACTTAAAGATCAGCACAAAAATGTAGAATTAGAAAAAAGATGGAAAGAAAGGAAACCACAAGAATTACCAAACACAATTATACTTGAAAAATCAAAGAAAATGGCAATGGGAGGCGATTGTACAGAGAGAACAAGTTACAATATGAATTTTTTCATAGATAATTCTCAAAGAAGAATATTCTTATTGAATATGGTATTATTCAATTTCATGGTATTATTTCTACTTTGCAATCATTATAGTCAGACAGGAGATTATTTTCTAGCATATGGTTTATAAATCTTTTGCAAAGATACTAATACTTTAGAGATTTTTCATATTGTGTTAACATTTTTTATTTTTTTAAGACATCTTCCTCAAAATAAAAACACATTGAAAACTTTTTTTGGTGTTGACAAATCAGCGATTTCCCCATTACATATGATACAGATGATAGTTCTGATACATTATTTTGTAACAAACAGTTCAATAAGTAATTTTTTTTTCTTTGAGGTTTTTTTTGACATGTCCAAAAATTAAAAGAAACAATGCACTTAAAAATTCGTCTGCAGTCGAAGAATCCACAATCTCACAACGAGCCATTATTTGATTTAAATATTCTCAATTAGAATATAAATTCGCATTCTTAAAAGACTGGATAAAAGACCTAAATACCCACGCACCAATAGGTGGTTAATATACCTTAAAATAAAAAATTATTCGCAAATTATACGGCGAAACGAAGTATATACACCATATTTCAACTTGAACTTACAAGTTAGTCTGTTCACTTTCTTAAGGCTCCTTTGTAAAGTGACAAAGTCAAACTAGATGTCTTTTCATTAAGAAGTTAAGTTCCTTCTATTTACTATTTTCCCTTCACCTAAAAGTATAGCATTGAATTTTAAGTTTTTCTGAATTCTCATAAAGGGTTTTGCAGAAAAGTTTTTTTAACTAGAGACCGGGATGACATGTGTAATAATGAATTGATGAATACTGATGGGTAATTTTAGGAGAAATAGTTTAATTTCAGAATCGCTAAAGATTTTCATTGTTCTTATTGTTTGAGTTTTTAATTTTATTTTATGACTTGTGCATTAATATTAAATAAATATAAACTAATAATATGTCTCATTTTGGATATTTGTTCACAAAGCGCTTCGTCAACTTCTCATTGGTAGATGTGAGCAGCTGATGGATTCAGCTGAGAGGAAGGAGTAAAGGAACTAACAGGTACTTCGCAAAGCGAATTCTGTGTGTGTAACATTCAAAAATAGTCATATACACGTAGATGTACGTAGATGTTATACATTTATTGTACATGTTACTGTTATATATACATGGAATTTATTGAGGGTTGGAGATAGAGATTACTGAAGAGAAACTTAAAATTGTGCGACATCCTACCTCCAAGTTTAAACTTTGAAAAAATAAAATCTTTCATACATACTGAACTTTCTTAGAATTACTTTTAGTTTGAGAAGAAGTAAAAGATTCGATCAAAAATGCAACGAGAATTATCGGAATCGGTCGCGAAATATTTCCAGTTATTCGTGGGCATAAACGAGAAAACTGTCATACGTGGCTCATATCACACGGAAGATATGATGTGCGAACAGCAAATTAATTTTTTCCTCTGCGAGTTAAAGAGATCGTCGTCCTATCACCAGTTGAAGGAATGCTTCAAGTTCGTCCTGCAATTTGAAGTTCATCAATTACGAATGATGAGGAACGAGAAGGTTTGGCCAATGGACAAATC